>JAHHFK020005842.1:0-57810 GCA_024533555.2 Aedes koreicus
GTTGCCAACCTGCCAAAAAGGCCAGACTCGACATCGGTTCGATCAGCCGAGAAGGTAATCGTCACGCGTGTTTTTTCCACGGCGATATCAGATGCAGATAGAAAAATTATGTGCTGCATGCATGCAGGAATATGCAAAAGTGACCCTGTCGCGAACGAGAATGGTACCCTTAAAAAAGCTGGGTAGATAAAGGAAAAGGTATCACTTTACGATACGTCAGCAGCGGTGTCCCTTTTGATCCCTCATTATCATCTCATAGTTTTACCCGAGGGAACATCATTATTTTTCAGAAATTAAAATGTCTCGTTAACTGTCTTCTATTTTTAGTCCTTCAGAAATTCATCATTGTTAATAGAATTTCAGGATGTGTCAGGCTAAAAATGGTTGAATATTAGTTTTTTTTTTAACTCTACTGCAACTTATGAGCTAAATAGTTAAAAAAAAGTGCCATTGTATTTAATTGAGGTTCATCATACTTAAGATATGCATATTGCACGATTTTCGCCCTCTCGAATTAGGTTCGCAATGCTTCACATTAAAAAAATAAACAATGGTTTTTGTATGCCTGCTTAAAAATATCAAATTATGGTTTTTAGGATCAAAAATTATAAAAATCTCCTATGCTGTAATATTTTCAATCGATCATCATTCTTCACGAGTCGGGTGCCGCGGCATCACGCAGCACCATTTGCCAGTCGGATAGCACAGCACGACTTCTCCAGCTTGATAAATCTAATTTTACGTTGTCCTTTTTCTCCCGCCCTGCTCGTAAAACTGCATTTTGCATTGGACTTTGTGATTTTGTCATCACCGGTGTTACCTCGGTCGGCTGATTGCGGAGGGCCTCCGATTTGATCATTTTGCTTTTCTGTCCCCAAGCTGCCCGGTGAAAACAAATTTCTGATGCCAAATTTGGCAAATTCCTCTCTTGGCAGGATAAATTTCCACCTATTTGCCAAAGCAACGCAGCCACAGCAGCAGCAATCCGGGAAACGCCTTTGCCATGTTCAGGGTCTGGCACGAAGAAATAATGCGTGGCAAATTGGCGAATGTCGTAAAATTTGGCTCACACGCTTGGGAGCCTATAATTTAAAATTAAAATGAGAAATTATTAAATATTAATCACTCGGTAAATATTTACCCAGTCGGGCGTTTGCGGCTATCTGCGCACTGAGTCGGTTGGTTGGCGGCTCGTTTATCTAAAGCAACTTCTTTATTACAAGCCTTTTGGTGCCAAAGCAGACAGTGCACTTGCCTTGCCACCTTTCGATAAACCTCAACTTGCAAAACCGCAGGACGTGGTTTTGAAAATATCTTCGGAAGTTTGTTTTTGCAGTACACTTACCCTCTAATTAGAAACATCACGAATCTCATTCTCCGAATAGAACTCGCAGCGAAATTCCATCTGACCATCGGCCAAAAGTTGCATGTCCGAATCGATAACGTGCTGCCACACGAATCTCAAATGTTCCGGACGCTAAAAAAATTACTACTTTTCTTTATCTTTGGGGGCATGCAGCAAGGCAGCGCAACATGATTTCCCGTGTTAGATTCGATACCTGGACGTGCTAAAAGTAACACAAACATCCGGCACACACCAATGATGATAGAATGTGTATTTTTTGTGTGTGCTTTGCTGGCCCTCACTGGGATTGATGGTCTGAAGATTGTGATCGCCTGAGAAGCTAACAACTCCCTTCAGCTATTCATCATTTGTAGTCCCTACCATTAGCAGGAGTGAGGCCTTGAATTTATTTGTAGGTTTTCGTAATCAGCTTGGCATGAGTCTGCCAGATTTCAATAGCATTTTGAAAAGCATGTTGATTCGTATTTTGGATGCGTTTTGTTCTAGACGATGGTTCCATCAAGAGGTCTACATAAGTTGCACTGCGGAATAATCGCTGCAGGTGTGCTTATTCGAGGTTCAGAATGATCTCAATAATAGTAGAGAATTTATTAAAAAGTATATATTAAGATGCATTTTAAAATCTGCAATGTGTGAAACTATTTAGCTTCGTGGCACCTATCTTTTTCAAACTTATGGCGGCAAGCTCCCACTTGGATTAGCTTTTAACCATCCTAATGTATTAGCAAAAAGTTACACATACAGTGCGATGCACTCGTTTAGCCACACTAGGGTTTTTCTTGGTTTGAAATCAAATGGATGTTAAATCGTTTCATTTTTCAATCATTTTATTTATCTCTCTGAGCTATAAAAAGTAACATGATTTCTTCAAAAATAGTTCCTCTTATGTAGTTAAAATCAAAAAATTATAATAACAAAGGGTTGCATTCTTTTAGCCGCACTTCAAGTCCTGTTCAGTAAAATCCAAGCGTTTGCAAATTATTGTTGATTCAGTTATTGGTTGCTCCTCCTTTGTTCTTGATGACATAAAAGATTCTCTTGGGCATCGAAGAAACCAGCTTCTTGATAGTTTCTCGTTTGATTTGTTCCCCGCAGTCCTTGATGCATGTATCTTCAACTCATTCACGGTGTTTTTTTTTCGACGACTTCACCACCTGGACCCTACCTACCGCCCCATAAAACCCACGGACTTTCTCCCCTCCTCAAAGGAAACGTGTGCCCATATTTTGCCTCATAAAAAAAAGGCAACGTCGTCTACTATAGTTCCAACCACCCCCGGGGGGGCAACTAGTAGTCATGCCTGTTGCCACAACACCGCCGCCGGCTATGATCTCGGTGGTGTTGTGTTGGCCATCAATTAAATAATTCGATGCAAGTCAGTCCGCAACGTTGGCAACAGGGTGGGTTGCTGTCTGGCATACTTGCTGGTCAAGCAAGGTGGGTGATTTCTTTTCAATCCATCCCTTGGTTTGTCGCGCGCGATGGATGGAATCATGCACTATCTGCTAAAAAATCAGTGGGGTTGTGTTTAACACACGACCGGTTGACGTAGACTACTTTAACCCGTTTGATTAGTTTCGTAGTGTACTGTTCTAATGGGACGTTGGGTTAGCATAAATAAGTGAGAAAGTATATCAGAACATGCTATGATTCGCTTCTTAGAAATTATTTGGCAGCCCTGGAAAGGGACCTTTGGTTTGAATGTTAGTATGATGAAAGGGCAACAATTATGCTGCCTGTAGTGATTGTGTTGATATGATCGACCAGCTGGAGACCATTATCGATATCGCGTTATCTCGAAAATCTATCGATAAATGATAAAGCTGTAAGAGTTCACACTGTTTCAGTTATTTTTAAATGTTGATTTGACCTCTACCCTTGCCGTAAGGCCTAGTCTGATCAAAATAGCGTTGATGTTTGTCCTCAAAGATCGTTAGACCAGCATTAGATAGTAAGTATGTTAGCAATAATCTATTGTACATTCTTTAGAAGGCATTTGCACTTTGTCAAGTTGGTTGACCACTTGATTTTATTTCCCACCTCAAGTTTAAGGCCCTTCTCTAGCTTTCCGACCAGTAGTTAGCAACGCATTACCTCTGGTACCTCTGGTTGCTTCCAGTTTCGGCCGATAACATCGAGTTCGCTCGGCATCGGTACATGGTCAATTCGGAGGATTTTTCGAATGTTCGATCTAAAAGCGCTTCCGAAATTTGCGCAAACGGTTGGCATCAAACGAATAGGCATTGCACTTATTAACCCTTTCACAGTTTCTAAAAACTTATTTCTTCCTAGAAGTAAAACGCTATCCAACGCGAATCGTTAACACAACAGAATAACTATTCATAACAGTACTCATTCAAATGTGCATGTTCGAGAATCAAAAAATTGTTCGTGATAGGGAATTTCTTGAAACATGCCAGAACGCAACATTCTTTAAAATTTTCATACACCAATTGATGAATATGTATGCGAAATATATTAATCTTTTATTTTATTTATTTGTAAAATTGTATATACTTTAGTAAATAGAATGGCAATCGTATAAATTTCTTGATAAGAGCAGTCTCAAAAATAAATCAATCAAGAAACAATCGAATTCTTAGCGTCCGGTGTTTAAATTTTTCGTGACGGTAGCCATTTGTAAATTATACAAAATGCTCAAGGTATGCAACAAAGAGAAAACTAATATTGTTTTAGCCACCGCTGTCAGCCAATCGGTAAGAACCAAACATTCAAATCAAACAAACTCTCTCAAAATTGAATTGGTCGTTCTGAAAAGGACGGATTTGAAATGGTCTGCATTTGAATTAAAACCCTCTCTGCGCCTTACCAAAAGATGTCACACACACATAAGCACCTTACACCACACACACATAAGCACCTTATTTCGCTCCTCGTGGTTGCACCTACCAGCTGGCTACAAAGACATTATCTACCAAATATCACACACACACAAACATTTTATTTCGCCCCTATTAGTAGCACCCACCGGCTGGCTACAAAGACATTATTTGTCCAAGCAACCAACTGCCTAGCACACCACAGCATAATGTATGGCTGCCTAGCAACGGTTGCCTAGCCAACGGCTTGGTAACAACAGACTGCAGTGCAATCAGCTACCTGACCAATTGGTAGGTCGCCAGTGCACTTTCTATGGTGCTTGCCACAGCCAGCTGCCAAATCCAAATTGGCGTCTTGCCGCTCCGCTGAATGAAGCTAGTGCACCCTCCAGGGTACATGCTATAGCCCGGCGCCAGCTGCCAATCCATACTGGCTCGTTGCTCCGCACAGCTTCAGTACTGCAGCACGAATGAGAAAATTTGCGAAGGTGTACCCGTTTTATATCGTTCACTGCTGCCTATGAGACCTCCCTTGCTTACATTTGAAATCTGTGATAGTAAAATTGAGTGCATTGAGTAAATTTACTCTGAAAAATCGGCATTATAAGACATCATTTCATATTTTAGTTATTTTCAATAGCTTGAAATTGTTAACGGATAATGTTTGATAGTTGAATTGATACGCGGTAAAATTTCCAATCGATTGATGTAAACATCTTGAAAATCTATTGAGCATTTATTAAGTTATTAGCGTTTAATTTGTAACGATATTTCGTGACGGTCGCTGATTTTTAGATTTTCAATTGACACCCTACCCTTCCCGTAAGACGTAGTCTACGTCAAAAAAATGTATGTATGTAAGGTAGCCACCATCCCTTCTAAGACCTTGTCATGTATGCAGCTCCACTTAATAGCAAGATCAAATTGAGTTACCGGTTTGCATTCACAGTAACGCTGTATGAAGGGCCAAAAACGGTGGGGCGGACCCGTAAGCAGAGACACTTACGCGAAACCCGCGGGAACATGAGATTCTCCTTCCAACGATACGATCCAACAAATCGAATAACCCAATTCGTAATACTTATTAAGCTTTCTACGGGATGGCTTGTTAAGAAGGGCGCGTCACTCTCACTGAAACTGTTGGAGTAGAATTCACAGCATCACAATCGAATCGGTAGGATAAAGAAAATGATACTGTTTGTTTCCTCCTAGACGCCGGTTGCCATACCACTCCATTGTCCAATTCCAGCTTGAGTGATACCCTGATGCTCCCTCCTTTCCCAATATATATTCAGTGTCATATAGTAATATTTGAAATCTTGTGAATTAATACTATAATTATAAAAATATAGTGAATGAATATTATAATGACAAATAATATAGTGAATGAATATAAGAATGATAATAACACTTCCATTTGTGGACCTGAAAGTTAGACAATGTAGCTGCGAGAAAAAAAATTGATATTAAATTATCTCATAAAACTTGGGATACCTATGAATGATCTGAAATTATATAGCAATAGAATAGTAAACCTAAAATTTCGATGTGCTGTTCTGTTTCCTTGCAATAATTTATGTAGTGAGTCTCATCGGAAATAGTGATTTTAATGAAATGAATTTAAATGCAATTATGTCACATCATTTAATATCATAACATAAAATAATAAACTGACGTTATAATATAAAATAATAATACCAGCAGGCCAGTAAACTATAGTAGAATACATATATCCGTAACTAAGCTGAACATCCACTCATCGAAAGACTTCCACTTTTGAAGTTTCTATTGGATTAAGATCTACTAAGATTAGAATTTGTTTTCACAATAATAGTCAGAGAACATAATAAACGTAGGTACAAGATGTATCTGACATCTACTGGTATGTTACTGAAAATAAAAATTAGATGTGTATTAATATCATAATGAAAACAGCTAATAATAAGGCAAAATAAATTTCATATGAGTATGAATCCAAAAACTGAATCTTAATAAAACAAACATACAAAAAGATAAAAAAAATGAATTTTTCGATAGCTCTTGTTCATCTGGACCCATAAATGATACTTTATGTCTGTGAAATAGGAAATGAATGATTGTAAACTGCTAGGTTGTAAATTAATATATATTTTTGATGAAGAAGGAAAGAGCTTTTTTTTAAGTAGAATTTTTCGAATATGATTTTTTCTAAAAAATAAAAAAAACATCAAAAACCTTTCTATCTTTTCAAATACATAACGTAGGTTAGATGAGCTATAACTGACAAGGATGCATATATGCGAAGCTGAAAATGACTTATAAAAAAGCATACAAAATGTAATGCATGGATGTTATAATATAAAATGATAATAATTTCATTTTTATTTAAATGTCTGCAGATTGTGGTCCTGCTGCAATTGTACCATGAACCTGAAAGCTAAGACAATGTAGCATAGCCACGAGAAAAAAAAATTGATTTAAAATTATTTTACAAAACTTGGGATATCCATGGATGATCTGAAATTGTATAGTATATAAGGAATCATGGGATATAAAGCATAAAATGAACCTAAAATTTCGATGTGCTGCTCTGCTAATAAATGTGATATAACCACAAAGGAACTGACTCTTAGCTTCGGGTCTTGATCCCTACTGAGCCCTTGCGGCACGTCAAGCCGGCCAGTTCAGCGCAAGGGAAAGTGCCGCACGATGTTCGTTTTCGACGCGGCGGGGTGCCGTTCTTTGAACGCGCACACTTCTGAACGGAGTTGCTTCACTGATTTGGCCATCACGGTTAGAGTTCGACTGATAGAGCTGTCAAATTTTGTCTGCTGACTCATGGGTTACTATGATTGATGCTGCATGGTTAGTTTTGTCAGTGCGGGTGAAGGTAAACCCATAAAAAATCGGCAATTGAGGTCAATTTTTTTAATGCAAACGTTAGATTGTTTAATAAAGCGAAAAGAACCTCAGATTGGACCTCCTATAGGAGTGCACTTACTGAGAAAAATAAAGAAATAAGCAAATCGAAACGAAGATCCTGAGTTCTAACGTGTGAAAACAAAGGCAATACTCTGGAAGTCGCAAAACTTCAGAGGGCACTTGCAAAGGATCACACGGTTGAATTTGGAAATCTGAAAAATTAGGATAGAGTTTTTACAAAAACTCCTAGTGAAACGTTAAAGTTGATCATGGAAACCCATTTTCCTGGATCGGTTTTGTGTGCAGATCCAAACAGGGATAGATTACTTGAAGGTGAAAGAAGTTCTACAAGGACACCTCAAATGTATGTTTAAACAAAAATCGCAGTCAATGACTTGGCTGATATAATCTTTAAGAAAGCCAGGGTAGAAAATGCATTGAGATTGCTTCAAAACGGCGAAGCAGTGTTGATCAAATTATATCTATTGAGCACTTTTTTCTGCCAGTACTGTATATAGGCTACATTAGTTAATTGCATTGTCAGTTCAATTCTACCAAGCTTAGATCGTTCGAAGATCGAGAAGATAATCTAATCAGCTTAACTAGTGAACTCATGGCGCCTTAAAAGTTGAGGAAATTACGCTGAAGTGAATAACTATAAATTGACTTATAATGTCTCAATTGCTTGAATATAGAAGGATCATCGAAGGAACGTCAGGATTTGGTTGATCATTGCTGAATTAATGACACATTTGGTACATAGGCTGAATTAAAGGGCTAGGCTAACATTACATCCCGTAACCCTATAAAAGCAAAACAATCATTCGATACCCAGAAATTTACGATAGAACTCGCGTGCAGCAAGCTTAATTGTGTGTCAGGTAGTGAAAGAGAACTCGCACTATTTTTTTAGAAAGCATGATCGCAATATCGCAAATTTTTTAGAGAGCATGCACCAAAATACTGATGTAATAACTAAACAATCAGAAATCATGCACTCATAAACGGAAATATCTGATCCGGTAATATCTTGTGACGTCTATTTTGTGTACATTCACTTTTCGAACAACATTGGAAATTACACCGAAATTTCAACATGGGAAAAGAGCCTCTACTTTGATGCGATATTCATTTTTATTTTTCGCTGTATGGTGGGGTAGATTAGGCGATCGTTTTGCACTACTGCATGGTGAAAAACCGTCCATAGCAGTGGCAAAAAATTGGCTATGTATAATATACATTGTATATATGTTTCATATTTTTTAAAAAAATAACACAAATTTATTGTCAATCAAAATTGGCTTAGCAGCGATGAATCAAAACAAGCGGAAAATTCATTGTAAATCACGAAGAAGAACATTCCAAATCGAAATCTGAGTTCCTTATAAATATACGCGAAGATTATTATGAAAAGCAATATACCGTTTTGTGAGAAACAGTCATTCCTTCGAAATTGGCAACAATATTGACTAGCTTGATAAAATTATCCAATGGTTTCACAGTTGGAATAAATTTATCAGCCCCTACCATTTCCACCATGCATTTTCATACGAATGAAAGTGATGGTCCAACTATTCTTGTTGACGAAAGCCAAAAAAAAAAAAAAGTTACGTAAAAATCAACCTTCTCCTTGTATCCTCAATCCTTGCGATGAAAACTTTCAATCACGTGCCAGTCAAACTTCATTTAATCGTCTTAACAATGTCCCAGATCTCATGAGACCTCGCGTGTCCCACTAAATGTGTACGTGTGTATTCTTGACTTATTGTTTTCCTTTCAATTTTTGCAATCTCTGCTCCGTTGGCTTGTTTCATGTTTTTTTTTTGTTCTTTGCTCGTAGCTTACACTGACTGACTGTTTGCAGTTTTCATGCCACTTTAACACACTTGAACAATTCGTTTTTGATCCCCTTTCCGATCTCATACTGCTACCCCTCGCCGCTTTTCCTTTCAACAATAGCTGCCATGTCGCAGAAGATCTCTCCCTTCGCGCAGGAGGATCGTTACCTTCGCATTCGAAATCAACCTTCTCGTTTAAAATGATGACAATTTCCCTATCTTCAGATCGAATGATTTATTTTATTTTATTATAAAGTATTATTATTTTTACTAATTGGCATATTTATATTGCTTTATAATGATCGTTATTCAATGGACTTGTGTTCGCTCACGCCATCACCGACTTCACGCCCTTCCCTGTCCCTGGTTGACGAACGGGCGATGCCCGGATTCGCGCAAAGGGAGTAACGAAGAGATTGAGGTTATGTGATACCAATAATGGCGTGGCACAGTGTACAGCCAAAGGCGAGCGAAAACTCTATTGTTTACCTCACTGGACACCACGAAACGATGAACAGACGGCAGATATATCCGACTAGAGACCATTTAAGTGAGACTTCGTTAGAATATCCCTGATGTCTTCCAATGCGAATGGGTCCATGGTTGTTTTGAATAATTTATTCTTTTCGATGCTTATTATTTTTATTATTATGAACAGGGTTGGGCTGATGTTTGTCTCGTACTGTTTGTCGTTTCTCGGTTCGTGAACGATTGATTGACTTTTCTGCGAATTCAGCCCCAAGTTAGGGAACGGCCATCAAATTGGGAGAAAAAGAAAACTTCCACAGCTTAGGGATGGAATTTATGGAGCAGTTTTAATACACGATCCCACTTAATCCGCTCCGTTCCAATCCTGGTCGCACATTTCTTAACACCCAAGAAAGGCGTTTTATTAAGCTCTTTGCTGTATAATTACTACCACATTCCACAGTGCACTTAGTACGGATTGAGAAAAGTTCTCCGAAAAACAGCACCTCTAATTACCGGTTGGAACCCTATGGGCACCTTAAAAGGCCACACGATCCATATTCGCCCCTGGCATTATTCTCTGGATGGGCCCGCCACATCGTCCGGCATCTGCAATTAATTGTTTATTGAATTTAAATTTTGCTACTGAGAGTAATTAGCTAGCCCTCGGTTCGCAACAAAATACCTCCACAGTGGCCATCGGCCGTTATGAAACGTGCCAAGTGGTCCGTTTGCAACGTGATTGGTAATTCCGTCACGTTCATCGTAGCGCTCACTGATGCCAGGTGAGATTTCCTGAACGGGAGTCCTTTTAAGAAAGCAGTCCGTCCGGTCAACGCAATCGAAAGGGAATTGGCCCCACGTTGTTGCTTTATCATCCAAACACACATGATGAACAGGTTGAACCCGGTTTAGGGCCGGTTTGGCAGCACCACCGTGGTCAACAGCCCGCAACGGCTATCGACGACGGGAAAGCGGCAGATGAGAAAAATGAAGAAATTACAATTACAAATGGCTGCCACTTTATGCGTGCGGTGATCAAACCGCAATATGTTCGGAGAAAATTTCGTTACATCGCACCAAAGGTAGCAGGGTTGTCGTTTCTGATGTTGCACATAGAGCGACAAGTGAGTGTAGAAAGAAATACTTGAATCACTAATTTACCGATAACATCTCAATACAATTCAGATGAAACTGCTCCAGCCCGGCCGGCTTTTGATTTTTGTTCGAACCTGTGCGATTAAAAGTAGCTTAGAGCGGTTCCAACTAGGAAGTGGTATGGAACTAGATTTGTTAGATTTGCACGTTTTTAATAGTAAAATTATCAGATGAGCGAAATTTACTTTTTAGAGTGATTTATTTTTCTTTTCGGTTATGATTGGTACCTTGAAATAAACACAAAATAATTTTGATTTTGTTTTTGATTTCACAACTAAAATCCAACTGAATTGCCATTGGAAGCAAATGTCCAGGTTACAAAATGGAGATATATGCATATAAACACTCTTAAAATAATCAATTTCATGCGTAACAGAATCCTAAGTTTAAGTGCATTTAAGTTTCAGTTTTATGTCAAGATTTCAAAGCGAACGAACAGCCATTTAAAATGTTTTGTACACCGTTCAGTGTTGACATTCTAACATTCTACTCGAAATACGTTTCGGGAGAATCTTTTCCTGAGTTGCGAAACCATGCTCTTTTTATAGGTAACTTCTTGCTTTGGCTCAACGTATATTTGGGAACAACTAAGGTCTGTATCCGCAATAAATCCGGACACCTAAAAACATGAATAAAACACAAATTTCGCATTATATTTCCGTCGTAGTTGTTTATTTCAGATTCATGGGATAGGAGCAATTCGCGAAGACAAAACATAGTTATTCGGTATTTGCATAAAATTGTCGAACTTTGCGCTTAACTCCGTCCATTAGGGTATGTACAGACTCTTCAGAAATCGTAGAAGCCGTCTTTGTCCAAATTTGCTGGAAGTGTTTGATGTCTTTGATTCCTTGCTTCTTTCCAGAAAGCTTCCGCTTCATCAGAGCCCAATATCTCTCGATTGGTCGTAGCTGCGGGTTTGAGGTTTTTGGTACAATGTTCACTTGATTTGCTTGGGGGCTTCAAATGGTGAGTTGACAACTTTGAAGGAGGGTGCAACCGACCTCCGGTCCTCACAAGTTCCTACCTCACGCCTCCACGAGTCATTTGATCACAAAAGACTGCCAGCTGAAACATGGAGATGCTGGTTGGCGTAGCCTGGGCAATGTTGTCAATCTGACAATAGCGAAGTGAGGGGGTGCGACTGAAGATCGTGTACCTTTAAATCATATTGTATATTTTCCATTCTCATTTTAATAATAATTTCAGCACGCTTTAGAATCATCTTTGCATTCCAAAACCATGTAAGACCCTGGAGCAACATGACAAGCATAAAAGGCTCAATTTATTTTTCATGAAATTATAAAATTCGAAAAAAAAAATTATTTTCACAAAATTCATAAAAGACTGGCATGTGCTTCCTAGCAGTATAGGATTATATTTAAATATTTGGTTTAGTGGTATTATTATTAAATAAGCCATTTATTGCTATCTTTGAAATGTTACTAGAACAGTATGAAGAAAAAATATTACAACATGTCTTATAAAATAACATTTTTATTGAAATTTCATCCTTGATTTTATCTAATTTTTATTTATTTTTCAGTAACAATCCAATGGATGTAGGAGGTGGCAACGGAGTCAGTGATAGGCTTTTGCAATTATTATTGAATGTATTTTACATTACCGTTTTGCAAATTACATTACACCAAATTCGAGCGGATATGATTCATACAGCGCTGTATTCATTTAGCTTGTGTCTGATTTTACAGTTCAATCCTTGTCATTACTTTATCATTACTGACAATATTATTATATTTGAAAATTGTGGTTTTATTGATTTTACTTCATAGATGAGGTTATAAAATCAGCATCAAGCAGCAGATAGTGACCAGTAAATAAGAGTAAAATAAAATAATTAAATTTCAATAGATGTAACCAACTTTTTCAGGATACCTCAAACCGCGATTTTAGTGAATTGCTGCTATCGCTGAAGACGAACGAAAACGTGTTTAAGCGCGAACTACAGAACGCTACACTTTAACACTACAACATTTCTTGCATTTCAGGATCAACCGAACGAAGGTCATATATAATAGATACGAATGCTTGTAGTATTTTTCATTTACATAAATATATACACCATCATATAAATATTTCATGGGAATGGGAGGGACCATCAGGGCACCCGACTGAAGCACTCTGGATGGGGAGAGTGGGAATGCCAACTCCCCATTGCTGACAGTTTGTGAATAGAGGGCGGGCTCTTCTCTCCGCCCATTGGGGCATCCTCCTGTTAAATAGCTTGCTCTTTTGACCAATTGTTCAGTCTTGTTGTTGGAAGGAGATTCTTTATATCCCTGTGGATACGTATAAGTGATGTTGCATATCGATCCACCAACCCCTTTTT
The DNA here is from genome assembly GCA_024533555.2 of Aedes koreicus. Lineage (NCBI taxonomy): Eukaryota > Metazoa > Arthropoda > Insecta > Diptera > Culicidae > Aedes > Aedes koreicus. The sequence goes on from JAHHFK020005842.1 coordinate 12,922, forward strand.
GGCCCTTCATACAGTGGCATGATTAGGATAATCAGTGGTTATTAAAGCTTGATCAAGTCTAACAGAGAGGAGAGCCCATTGCTGTCGGACTAGTGTTCGTGCTACAATGGGTGGTAGTACATATCATACATCATACATACATTTAAGTTTCAGTTTTATGTTTGAAATTCACATAAGCCGAAGAAATGTTTAAACCAATCAGTTTACACAGATAGAAAGAAACATTTAAAGACTAGAACGCGCAAAAATTGGTCGACAAAAAAATCGTTTCTTTCAGACAAAATTCATAATAAAAAAAATTCATATATTTAAAGGAAAGAATGTGCGTTTATTCTTTTGGTTTGCCAAATCCGAACTGGCTTGCCTTCCACTTAACCTCTTCCATTAAATTTTGCACAGTGGTCTTCATCGACTTTATTTGCCGCCGAACGCCAGTAATATTTAAACTGCTGCTCGTTTTCCATGGATTTATTAGGTTTTTTGAGATTCCGTTTGACCAAGGCCCAATATCGTTCGATAGGGCGGAGTTCTGGGCTGTTGGGAGAGTTTTTGGTCTTCGGGTACCACAACCACGTTGTTTGCATCGTACCGCACGATTCCCTTTTTCTCATAGTGGCAGCTCGCCAAGTCCAGCCAGAACAGTACAGGTCTATTGTGTTGCTTTAGGAGTGGTAGCAGTCGCTTTTCCAGGCACTCCGGGACGTAAAGGGCGATACGGTCAAAATTTGGTCAATATCAACTTGACGTATTTCTTTCAATTTTGCATTTAAAAAACCTGAACACCCCTCATTTTGAAGGTGTGTGTGTGTAGAATGTTGCTCCTATTTTGATTTTGGAATTCACTCTTCAGTTGTCAAAATGCCGTCCAAGCAAGAAGAGCAGCGTATCAAAATTTTGCTCGCGCATCGCGAAAATCCGAGCTACTCGCACGCAAAGTTGGCAAAATCGCTAAAAGTTGCCAAATCAACCGTTACAAATGTAATTAAAGTGTTTGGGGAACGTTTGTTGACAGCCAGGAAGTCTGGATCGGGGGGAAATCGAAAACCGGAAGCCGCTGAGGCGACAAAGAGAGTTGCCGGTAGTTTCAAGCGAAACCCTAACCTATCTCTCCGAGATGCCGCAAATAAGCTGGGTGTATCGTCTACAACCGTGCATCGAGCCAAAAAACGAGCCGGACTATCGACTTACAAGAAGGTAGTGACTCCAAATCGCGATGATAAACAAAATACGACGGCCAAAGCGCGATCCCGGAGGCTGTACACGACGATGCTGACGAAGTTTGACTACGTGGTAATGGACGACGAAACCTACGTCAAAGCCGACTACAAGCAGCTTCCGGGACAGGAGTGTTTTGATTCGCGTTCGATAGAGTTTTACTTCTAGGAATAAATAAATGCCAACTACAGGTTGGGACGCTAGAGAAGGGCAAACGTCCCTTTCCGGGGCCACCAAATAATTTCTAAGAAGTGAATCATAGAATGTTCTAGTATACTTACTCACTTACTTTTGCTAACCCAACGTCTCATTACAACAGTTGCAATGTTCCGCTACGAAACTAACGAAACTCAAACGGTTTACGTAGCCTACGTCAACCGGTCGTGTGTTAAACACAACCCCACTGATTTTTTTATTTATATAATTATATTGAATACGGAGTAAGCTTTATACATAGTACAAATCAATTTTGTTGCTGATACGACGAATCGATTGGTGAGTCAAAAGATCGATTTTGTAGCATAAACATAGAACGATCCACTCGACAAAAAATGTGTTTCATTGAATATATTTCCTCGTCTCTTTCAACTCATTGTATTGCCCTTAACAGTAATCAATAAGTTTCGGATACATTTTCAAAACATGTCCAAAAAATGCGAAAACCAAATATTTTATTCTGGGTACATTTTATTGGAAGTACTGTATATGGAGAACAACTACAGCATATCTTTTGGAATGACCCCCCTTAGAATTTCTACACCAGCATCAATTGTCTTTGGAACAAGCAGCACGGGCTTCGTGTCGATTGCATCTCAGATTTTGAGGATGACTTTATTGAACTGGTCCAAGTTACGGATTTTGTTATCATTTAGCTTTGGCATCATGTCGGAGAAAACACAATTTTATGTCTGGGGAGCTAAGAGGCCACTATTTTTGTCGAGCAAATCCGTCAAAGCTTCCCGACACCAGGCTTGAATTGCATTCTCTGTTTGAGGTACGGTACCGTCCTGCTGGCACACGTATTGGTCATCTCCGTAGAGTTGTTGTAAATAGACTTGGGACAATAATCTTATCCAAAATCTCTGGTTTGTAGGGTGGCGCGTTGATTTCTACGTTTTTGTCGATGAATATCTAAGGAAGTTTTCCGTGCCGAAAGAGTATCAATTTAGCTCTATCCAATCTTTTTTTGGTAGAAGCTTCTGAGACGCCATGGACCTAAAGTTTTTTGTTAACCTTATCCAAGGTTCTTGCTGAGAATGGTGTGGATGATTTCCGCGGAAACGTCGAGATCAGCAGCCAGTTTCCATATTTAGCGCTTCTTTTTGCGCCGGATCCACTCCCTCACGGTCTTGATGGTTCGTCGTGGCCGTCGTGGCGTCGTGGCCGTCGTGGCGTCGTGGCCGTCGTGGCGTCGTGGCGTCGTGGCCGAACGAGGCCGAACGTGGCCGACCGGATATGACACGGTCCGTGATCGAAGAGGTCTCCTGGTATTTCCTGATAGTTGCTTGCACAAAGTTCCGCTTAACCCCAAAAGAATTCAGACGCCTGAAAATGTCGGTGGGTCAGTCATCTCCAAAAAACAGTTCACGACGATTTCGGAACATTGATTCTTCGCGCTTAGTAAACAAAAAAAAAAAAAAACGACTGAGAGACAGTCAACACCAAGCACATCCGTTAGTGTATACATGAAGCTAAAACTGACACTAATACTTGTAGTGAATTTGTACGTGGTGCATATCTACACAAAAAGGAAAAATGGTGTTCTAACTTAATGATGGTGTTCGGTGATGGTGTAAATTCCACTTAATGTGTCGGTCTAAGGACTCCAAAAGGTATTGTGTGGGTGGTCTATCGCTAGAAAATCAGTCGACTGAAACTCTATTTATTGATCTGTTATATCTAATGTCGGAAATACATGAACATACTGTATAGCGTACTGTATATTGCATCATTGATTGATTCAAATGCAATTTGGCTTAGTGACCTTGAACGAAATTTTATTATACGTATTTCATTCGAAAGGTAGAATATCAAAGCTGAATCCCTGATGCTAACTTAATTCAATACATTTGTTTAAACTAAATAAAAAGAACTTAAAAGAAAAATTTCTAACCGCACATAGCTATTAGTCGAAAATTACATCATATTTGCGCCACGCTCTGATTGATTCATACTGCCTCAGCTTGAATTTCGAAGAGAGTTACAGCAAGATGATGGATTGTTGTGTTTGCTTTTTAACATTGCATTGGAGTGTGTGGGGGAAAAGTGGGGATAGACACGAGGCTCACGAGAAGACAATGTCAGCCTCTCACCAGGAGTTCAGATCGACGGTGACAAAATAGAGGCAGTTGACGAATTCGGGTATCTGGGCTCATTGGTGACCGCTGATAACGATACCAGCAGAGAAATACAAAGGCGCATTCGAGCCCACATTGGACTCCGAAGGACGCTAGGATCGAGCTAAGCTCACTGAACTGCAAAGTTGACCATCTATAAGAAATTAATTAGACAGGTAGTCCTCTACGGCACAAACATGGACATTGCTTGTGGAGGACAAACGCGCCCTTGGTGTCTTTGAACGGTAGGTGTAGCGAAAAATCTACGGTGGAGTGTAGATGGAAGACGTAACGTGGAGGAGGTGATTGAACCACAAATTCCATGAGCTGCTGGGAGAATCTCCCATCGTACACACTACTAAAATCGGTCGACTACGATGAGCTCGGCATGTCGTAAGAATGTTTGACGACACCTCAGTTAAAATGATTCTTGAAAACTCATCGAACGGCAGAAAATGAGGCGCGCAACGAGCAAGGTGGATCGATCAAGTAGAAGACGGACCCTTCACAGATTGCGAAGCTGAACAGATGCAGCCATGGACCGAATAGAATGAAGATATCTTCTGTATACAGCAGAGGCCACCCCGGCCTTGGTCTGAGTGGTAAGGTAAGTAAAATAGTGAACTACACTGTTTTGTATTAATAACTTATGCCTCCTCAACTCCTTTTAAATCCCTCTTTGACATCAGCCTTTTATCTCGTACCAGTTTGTAGCTATTTTTTTCTAAAAATATCATGTTGGATCGTTAATTAATGGTTACACAAAACTCGAAATCAACCCCACTGTGCGTTACTGTAGATGTTTGTGCGCTCCACGCACAATACACTTGATCGCCGTGCGAAATGACGTCTAGTCAAGAAAGGAATGTTTCCAAAATAGAACTCTCGAGCTTACAGAAAACAAAAAGGGGCGGTTCATAAACCTTAAACATTTTTTGAAATTTTGTATGGAGCGTAGACTGAAGTCAAGCCTCCCCCCCTCCTCCAAAGTCTACGTGGTTTATGAATAGCCCCTAATGTATTCTCCTAAAGAGATAGCGGATGTTCATTTGTGCTACGCATTCGCAAACTGTGTGACAACGGCAACCCAGCAAACATATTTTCGGATGTTCCACAACCATCAACTACTTTTAAGTATCTAAAAATTATATTGTTGAATGTTAATATTCCAGCAACTTTATTTTGATCCAGATACATTCCCGTCTACACACGGTCGGTTTCTGGAGGGAGCGTTATTTTTTGCTGCACCTTCAGCAGAACAGCCACGGCGGTTGCTTTATTATTTTCAACAAAATTTAGAATTGATTAGTGAAACAAACTTTTTTTTTGTCAGCTGGAGGGTGCCAATCCGGGAAAAATAAAAACTAAAAAAAACCATTTGTAAACTCAATTCGAATGTCAAACCGAAAGTTAATGTTTATTAAACTGGTCGGTTCTAATGTTGTATAAAATCTCAGGGAGGGTCCTTAGATAATCGTTAGGGCATTTCATGGAAAAAGCTTAAGTGTTTTATTTGATGCTCCGAAAAATTTGAAGACAATTAGTTAAAAGACGGATTTTTAGCAAATCGCTTTTGTGTTTTAATTGGAACATGGCAGCCTTTATACACAGGAAAAAATAATGAATTTTAACAACCGCGTAAAATTTCCCCTCGTTTAATTTCAAGTCAAAGCAAGCGTAAACACCGTAATTATTTGCTATCTTCCATACAACAGACCTGATTCAAGCGATATCAGGCTTATATTTACATGAAAGATGGGGGGCGACCCCGGCCTAGAGGTTAACATCCATACCTCTCACGTCAAAGTCACGAGTTCGAATCTCACCCCCGGACAAGTTACGAGAGTACCAAAAAGGCATTTGAGTGACTATGACGGGAGATGAATGGCAGAAAATCTCGATAATAAAGGAACTAACTACATGAAAGATCCAATTGATTAATGACAAATCTAGCATTCCCTTCATGTGTATTAGACAACGCAGAACATTAAAGTCGGGAGCGCCCAAAATTGGTCAACTTCAAATTGGTGGATTCCTGTTGAAAATGTGTACAAACAATGGTTGCTATGATAAGTTTTCACCGTTTGCTCTCCAGTTTTTAAAATGACGTCCAAGCATGAGGAGCAGTGTGTCAAAATTTGGGTAGCGCAGCAAGAGAATCCGACGTTCTCGCACGCCAAGTTGGCAAAATTGCTGGATGTGGCCAAAACGACCGTTTTAAAAGTGTTCGGGGAGCGTCTGTCGACCGCCAGGAAGCCTGGAAGCGGCGGAATCGTAATCCGCCCGAAATTTTCAAAACCATCAAACTATCGAAGTTCAGGAAAAAATACCTCGTCTGGCAGGCCATATGCACGTGTGGTCTAAAGAGCGGCATTTTCATCACTATGGGAAACATCAATTAAGAGATCTAAAGGGTGATACGGTCAAAATTTGGTCAAGGGAAAACGCGTGTAAATCGGTGAAATCGTTTATTTAAAAAATCAAATTAAATTTCTTTTTCAAGTTCAATTAGTATAAAATTTAGGAATAATATTCAGTTAGGCTTCCGCTTTTCCAAATCCGAATTGACGGGCCTTACGCTTGACCCCTGCCATCAGATTTTGTACAGCCACCTTGTCCACCTTCTTCGCCGCAGAAATCCAGTTTGCCTTGAACTGCTGCTCGTCCTTAGCAGTTTTTTTGGACTTCTTTAGGTTCCGCTTGACAATAGCCCAGTATTTCTCAATTGGGCGGAGCTCTGGAGTGTTGGGAGGGTTTTTGTCCTTGGGAACCACCTGCACGTTGTTGGCGGCGTACCACTCCATGGCCTTTTTACCGTAATGGCAAGATGCCAAATCCGGCCAAAACAGTACGGAACAACCGTGTTTCTTCAGGAAAGGCAGCAGACGTTTATTCAAACACTCTTTCACGTAAATTTCTTGGTTGACAGTCCCGGAAGCTGTGAAAATGCTGCTTTTCAAGCCACAGGTACAGATGGCTTGCCAAACCAGATATTTCTTTGCGAACTTTGACAGTTTCGTGTGCTTGAAAATATCTGCTACCTTTCCCCTTCCTTTTGCCGTATAAAACTCCTGTCCCGGAAGCTGCTTGTAGTCGGCTTTGACGTAGGTTTCGTCGTCCATTACCACGCAGTCAAACTTCGTCAGCATCGTCGTGTACAACCGCCGGGATCGCGCTTTGGCCGTCGTATTTTGTTTATCATCGCGATTTGGAGTCACTACCTTCTTGTAAGTCGATAGTCCGGCTCGTTTTTTGGCTCGATGCACGATTGTAGACGATACACCCAGCTTATTTGCGGCATCTCGGAGAGATAGGTTAGGGTTTCGCTTGAAACTACCGGCAACTCTCTTTGTTGTCTCAGCGGCTTCCGGTTTTCGATTTCCCCCCGATCCAGACTTCCTGGCTGTCGACAAACGTTCCCCAAACACTTTAATTACATTTGTAACGGTTGATTTGGCAACTTTTAGCGATTTTGCCAACTTTGCGTGCGAGTAGCTCGGATTTTCGCGATGCGCGAGCAAATTTTTATACGCTGCTCTTCTTGCTTGGACGGCATTTTGACAACTGAAGAGTGAATTCCAAAATCAAAATAGGAGCAACATTCTACACACACACACCTTCAAAATGAGGGGTGTTCAGGTTTTTTAAATGCAAAATTGAAAGAAATACGTCAAGTTGATATTGACCAAATTTTGACCGTATCGCCCTTTATTTATAAATTGGAAATTAATCCTATTCTATTGCGAAGAGCTGCTACTGAATGCATGGTTAATCTCACTAAGACATGATTACATGTGAGAAGTAGTGTGATCAATGAGGATGTATTTCCAGCTTTTGAATTGCAGCCTGTAATGCGTTTTCATTTATATTTTAGCCCTCCTCAGCATCAACACGATCCTGTGTGGATACGATAGAAGAAGAGCAGTGATTGGCTAGTTCTCACGGAATTCATCTCGTACATTGAATGAATAAGATGTAATGATGGCTTTTTGTGAGATGACAAGCAATACAATTTTTTTATAATTTTTTCAATTCAAGGAAATTTATATTTGCAAAACGAGCGTAAGCAAATTAACGAAACATTATTTTCAGTGTAATTATTAACTGTCCTCGTAAACCGAAGACAAAGATCAGCCGGTCTCATAACATGATAAAAATACTTCTTTTTGAGCAGGTCCTGACATAAAAAATCGATACACCCTTTTCAGAATCAGCAAACGATTGCTGCTAGACCTAGTTAATAACGGAATTTTTTAAGACATTGAACATTGATATGCAATAAAATATTTTTTTCATTAAGTAATAGAAACATCCCGAACAATAAAAATGTATTTTTTTTAAATGGACAGCGCTCTTAGCTAAAAACTGCCGGAAGTGAAGTTAAATTATTATTATATTATATTGATTATTATTTTATTAAATAAACATACGAGCGTTTGCAAAACGAAAACACAAAACATATGTTCCTTTTGTTGTACGTTTGGTTCAAAACTTAATGAAGAGTATAAATTTGTAATTCAATTAATTGAAGAACTTCTATTTTTTTCTTCCAAAACATCCGATGGAATGCTGTGCCAATTAGTGTAGCATGATTTGTTTAGCAATAAAAAAAAACTGCTTTGATTTCTTAGCTATCTTGGAAAGCATTGAAGTCTCTTCAATAATAACACTGCATAGGTAGGCCCAACGCCGAATTGCACATCAAAGCGTAAGTGTGTAATGACCGGATCTTTGGCACACCGTAAATAGAAAAATCAATAGTTCTGAAGTACCCTTCTAGACACTGGCAGCGGGGTCATTATCGGAGTTACGGCTACCGGCTCCCAGTGTTACTCGCAGTCGACTGAACCACAACGACAGTCAATAATTCTTCCTCAACATCAACAAGACAGTACACTGGAAAGAGTCTGCAAAGCAAAAACGGACCTCTTTTACTCTTGCCCCCGCCTAACAGAGACCACACGTTATCCTCGTTCAAGCTGGCATCGGCTAAAGACTCGTTGCTAAAACCAGCACCTTTGCTGACATAACACTTTACAACCACAAGCGTCTCCATGCTCGGTAGCTAATAGGGTCGGCCTAACCTCGTCCTACCAGCCATCGGCCAGAGGTAAGAGGCGTTCAAACGGAGTCACATTGTGTGCATGTTTATTTATGTTTGCTTAATAGCAATTAAATTCCATTAAATGCAATTACCAACAAGGCAAAAGAACGCAAGCCACTGTAATGGCTTTTACACCCACTCTTAAACACACGCTTACACATATCGATGTGAGGTGTGCTCAAACACATACACTCCCTTTATATAACCAACATGAAAAACCATTCTCGTGGGGCGTCTAATTGATATCGGTTTTTGCTTTGGACCTTCTACGTTTTTGGAGACCGTTTGGGGCATCAAGTCAAGGCATCATTATGGTGGCACTTGGTTCGTGTGGTTTCAGCGTTGAGTGTGCTGCAGTTTGTAAGACGATGGAACAGTAGAAATGTGAAAAACGATGAATACATAAAGGTGAGACATCTTGCTTGATCGAAGCGTGCTGTGGGCAACTGGAGTGAATGGGACCAACGGTTGCCACATTGTTTTTAGCCTACTACTGCTAAAAAAGAATTTGTTCGTTCTTACCGGACATGGCGTGGTTGCTACGATCGTGTCAACTTCGTCGTCTGGCGAACAATTAGTACGATGTTAGTAAAAGTATTTTTCTTTTTTGTTCCAGTTTCTTGAAACATATTGGGTTAAATTCTTCCTGTTGACCCAAATTGAAATGGTAACTTCTCCTTCGTCGTTTGAAAATTTACAGATTTTATCATTCTAGAACAGCAGAAGTAATAAAGCATTTTATGTCTCGAACTAAATGATGTTTGATAAGCTGAAATATTGTTCTAAATTAATCAATCATTCTTTAAGTTTTCAGTATTTTTCAGGACTTGACATTACAGCTTGAGATTATAACAGCTTATTCTACAAGCAATTCCTCAGTTGTAAGTTCAGAGCTTTCTAGGCCAAACACCAATGCATGAATTTGCAAAATTGAATGGCAATCACAATGATAGTCTATGCCCAGGGTGGTCAAGAAATTGTTTTACCCGAGAGATTTAACCGACCGGAAGGAACCCCCCCGCCTCCGGCTTGGTAAACCGGGCTCTATCTGAGGCCCCAAGCTTCAGAAGATATGTATTAAAGAATATACTATATACATCTATCCAGTTTCACACCATTTAATCGATTCCAAAATTAGGACCGAGTTCAAAGAAAAATGTAGCTCTATTGAGTCGAATTTAACTGGTATATTGGCCTTTTGACATCTAAATGAAAGTATCTACACCCAAAATAAAAAAGCAAGATTGTAATGCAATTTCGCATGATTTTGTTTCATTTCTCACTGTGGATCGTAGCTTGGAGAAAAAATGCAACATTGGCTGTGGGCAAAAATGCAACACAGCAATTTACTTTGAAAAATAAAATTTGTGCGTGAGGTTGTGCAGTGGTATTAGTTAATGTGCTCACAAAAATAAAAAGTGTATTCTCCTACAGAACCGAGTTTCGAACCATGGCCGTTGGCGTGATGACTCATGCTACTACTTGACCACGATGGAATAGAAACCCTATAGTTGGTTCGCTTGGCGAGGCACTCAGCGGTATTTCAGTGAAGGAAATGGATATATTTTTCACACTTGCATGGCTTCGTTTAAAACGCCTTGTCGATGATCAGTGAAAATAAAAATAGAACACTTGAAGGCAGGATTCCAACAGTGCGCAACAACGTTTTTATCACATATTCTTTGATTCTTGTAGTTTTGCTTTGCAACATTTTCAATTTATTTCTTAACCAAGCAATGGGCTCAGCACAACTTTAAACTTTGAAGCCAAATTTAAACATAGTTTACATGGCCATGTCTTAAAAATCATCGATATTTTTAACATGATCAAATTGTTAACCTCAACCGGGACAGGGACTAGAGTTCACTACGCAAATTGGGAACAAACAGATTATGTTTATTCATAATAGTTATGGAGAATCTTTAGAGTTGCGAGCTCTCGTCAAATCGACACCACACTGGGATTTCTCAAAATAGGCGCAACTTTTCCTAGAAAGCGCAACACATAGGCGCAACAATTCCTAAAACATAGAAAATTCTCATTTAAGAATTGTGGAAGTGCTTGTAGAATACTAAGATGAGAACTGACAAAAGCTCGATGAATCGTCAACGTCAGCTAGAAGAAGAAGTTCACCGCCTTCTTACAATACAAATTTGTGTTTTTTCTCAGTCACTTTGGATGGAATGACTCCTATACGATTTCAATGCGAACAGTAACTTTTCTTCCGAATCAACAGTGTGAAAAAATGTTCAAAATTATATGCGAGGTAATTTTACTGTCAATAAATTTAACAAGTCTAGTATCTATTTCACTACATTTGAACATGAACAAGAACAAACCTCAAAGATCATCCTCTCGCCCCAAACTCGTACAATTAAATGTATCTTTGCAGTACAAATCTTCATGCGAAAGTCCCTAGAGATCGTTCAATCGATTGCCGACAACATCCTCCTCTTGGTATTCCATATATAAATCGATGCCTCCATAAGCGAACTGGTAGTATCGGTTGTTTCCATCATGAATTGCCACAAAATGTGTGACAAAACGTGATTTAATTCAGCACTACCGATAACTGTCTTGAAAAACTGTAAAACAAAGTTTCACATATGGTGTAAACAATCAAATAAAGATCTTTCTGTGCCTGCTGTCTACGGGCTCTGCCTCCGGTCGAATTAAAAAAAATATAAGTAAACCGTTTTGTAATTGGTACTCATATAACAATTGAATTGCACCGCTTTACGTGGAATGGCCAATATGCTGGATCACCAACACAGGGGTCCATCAGCAAAGTCGCAGATTGCTTCGATCCGATAGCCTCCTTTGATGGACCCCAATGGAATGGAGCCGAGCTTCTGTTGTAAATAAAATAAATTATAAAATTTATTTTATTTTAACAACCTTTGTGTGCTACTGCAATTTCCTACAGTCGCGCGGTAATCGCACATGAGAAATGTGGGTAAACCGCAGAAAATAAGGAAAAATTATACGCAAAATGAGGTTTCACCTCCTCTTTTCACCTTGAGGCACTCCAACAGGTTGCATCAGCTGCAGCAATTGCAATAAGGGATGAAACAACCGGTAACGACTCCCAGTTTGGACCGAAAAAGATAATCGATTTTGAATTATTTATTGAGCATAGCTCTTGAGTTTGCTGATGTTTTTTTTTTCTTTTTCATTTTTGCTTTGTATTATTGCTGTCCGTTCCAGTAATGGAGCCCTTTGGGGACATCGTTCGCTGTTGCTTGTTCCGCGTGCAGAGACCTACACGGGGTGACCGGGATTGCGTTCATAAAATATGCGAACATAAACTTACTTAGTACTCGTTTAGCAAATCCGATATTGCTCCGATAATTGATTAATAGAATTACAAATAAGGGCACACGATTTAGTTTTTCTTTTCTTTTTTCAATCTTGTCTCGATGTTCAAAACAGTACAGATTTAACAAGGGTCTTGTGCATTGCTGGAATGAAATTCTTGGTTCATAGACTTAGGGATGATTCAAGCTTCTCTTGAAATGCATGGTTTGTAGTATTTAAGGAAACGGAAGGTGTAATAGATGTACAGTGCATAGGCAAATAGTCGTTTTGGACGTGCTTGAAATGCACTGTCAAGTATTGTTGATGTTGTTGTTGTTGTTGTTTTAGGAGGGACTTTAACCAATTGGTCATTCGTCCCTTGTCAAGTATTAAGGACATAGCTGATTTATTTAATTTACCCACCCAGTAATAAATAGGCCGACGCGAATTCCCTCGGATAATTTTCCACCTGGAAAACAGATTTGTTCTCGAAAAGCAAGATTGGAATCGATTTGAATGTTATATATAGATAAATGTTTCTAGCTTTCAGACGCATGCCGAAAACAAGGATTGGACACCTATGGTCACCAGAAGCCTACTTTAAACGAAGAAAGTTATGCAGTTTGTCGATCGATAGTAGGTATAATACGTCCCCCTTAAGAATGAACGGCACTAATTCTGTCGTTTTCACTAAATATTGTGGAACAACCATGAACACCTGTTGCCTCAGGATTTGGGTATAAGTTGTCATGATTTGTTAAGTCAGCGCAACCGCACCGGTCCGGTACTTTCAAGCAAAAACCCACGAGATGGTTGCACTGTTAATATTTAGAAACGATATTAGACAGTTAACACTTTTTTAATGCGGATTGTAGTATTATATATATTATACAACTCATGAATTACTATTACACTATTACATGAAATGTAAGGTTATGATTTGTATCCTCTAGATCTGATCCTAGTTTATAACAAAATTAAATCAGTCTAAATATTGTTTATAAAATATGATGATGATGATGATGATGATATAAAACTACCATCTATTGTAGCAAGGTAACTTCCCATAGCAGTGGAATAATCTGAAAAACGATTTGATCAGGATTCTAATATTGTTTGTGATCATCAAGCTCCTGTATGAAGGGCCAAAAACGTTTGGGCGGGCCCGTAAGCAGAGACCCTTAAGCGAAACCCGCGCATATAGGGAAAAGAATCTCCTTCCAAAAGCAAGTTCACACGCACAGCACTAGAATCGAGCTCTCGATTGACAGAATAAACCCAATAGATGGGGTCGAAGAGCCCGCCCTCGTTCCGCGAAATGTTAACAACAGAGAGGAGGCAGTCCCATGCTCCCTATCCAAATCGTTTCACTTGGGTGCTCTGATGGTCCCTCCCTTTCCCCGTTATATGTTATTTAATATTTAGTATATTTTGTACACACAATATTAGGATATCATTATAGACAAACATGCCAATTTATTCAAATTTCAAACTTGAATGATACTACCAATGGATTGTTACTGAAAAATAAATAAAAATTAGATATGAATTAATATCCTTCTTGTCCTGGAAAAGCTGAAAACAGAATAGATCATTCCAAATACCAAAGATGAAATTTCAATAAAAGCTATTGTTTTAAAAGACATGTAGTAATATTTCTTTTATACTGTTCTAGTAACATTTCAAAGATAGCAATTGGAGTGAACGAAGAGTCCGGTTTGATGATTCCTGAAATAAATGGCTTATCTTACCATAATGCCACTAAGCACAATATTAAAATATAATCTTACATTGCTTATAAGCACATGCCAGTCTTTTATGAATTTAGTAGTTGAAATTCAGAAGTGCAATTTTAAATTAAGTGTAATGCTGAAATGCTGAAAATCAAATTGAGCCTTTGATGCCCGTCGTGTTGCTCCCGGCTCTTACATGGTTTTGGAATGCAAACATGATTCCAAAGCGAGCTGAAATTATTGATAAAATGAGAATGGGAAATATACAATATGATTTAAAGGTACACGATCTTCAGTCGCACCCCCTCACTTCGGTATTGTCAGATTGACAACATTGCCCAGGCTACGCCAACCAGCGTCTCCATGTTTCAGCTGGCAGTCTTTTGTGATCATATGACTCGTGGAGGCGTGAGGTAGGAACTTGTGAGGACGAGAGGTCAGCCGCATCCTCCTTCGAAGTTGTCAACTCACCATTTGAAGCCCTCTAAATACTGTTTATAAAATATAAAAAAAAACATAAAATTTCTCCTACTAAAATATATATGAGTCAATATAAAATTTAACCAATATTAAAACAAATATTTACATTATTTGTGTAACCGTGGTAGCCAGCACAAAATTTACCAATACAGTTTACTAATAAAAACAAAAATAAAATTATTAACTGAAATAAATTCTCGCAATGAAACAAATAAGGTAACAAAACTCTTATAAAAATAAAATAAATTACGCAATAATTTGCATATTAAATAGAACCAATATGATAATAATAACCAATAAAATATTATGTTTATTAAAGGAACAAAAACATTGTGAAAACAAACAAAAAATGCCTATTGTAATTATTACAATGCTAGATTTTATACAAATAATAATTGTTTATTATTTATTATAAATCATTGTTATTATCATTGTTTATTATAAAACAAAAATAAGAAATATTTAAAATTTAAATATTAAACACTGAATGTTTTTCCTAATTTTTGTTTTTCAATTGTATATCATACATTTTCAATAGAATATAACTTCCGTTTAACAATAATTAAACTTTAAGTAGGTTTAATTTGAGAAAAATAAACTTAAAAATTTTAAAACCAAAATAATGTGAATAATAAAACGAGTCTTTTATTTTAAATAATAATAATATAAGTTATTTTATCTTATATTTGTTGTTCATAATTCAATAAACATCACATAGAATATTATCTTGTCGAATATAAAAAACTAAACTCTCTTGTAGAATGACCAACAAAATAAAAATTAAAATACTTCATATATTATGAATCAATCAAATTATTTATTCAAATTTGAAAATTGTAAATAATATAAATTTTAAATTTAATTAATCATGAAAAATGCCAAGAAATTTACGTGATTTTGATAATTATATCTTTAAACAAATAATTGTGTGAAAAACTAATGTTTTTTGTAAATATCTTTATAAAGTACACTTCTGCAAATTAAAAAAATATCCCTCTATCGAAATTAAAATAAGAAATATAAAAATTTGATCAGTCATAAAATTTATTTGCTTTGAAATATTTCCAAAATAAATTTCATGGCATTAAAATTACTAGAAAATAAAAATTAAAACAAACGATTCCAACACAAATTATCTTCCGTAAGTTTAAAAATTTGAAACTTGTACTCCTAAATTTGAATTTTTTAATTTGTAAATAAGAATAATACATTAACTATTATTTAATAAATTTGGTAAAGTCATAATTGTTTCAAATATTACTAAAATAATCTCTCCCAAAAATATATATATATATATATATATATATATATCTATATCTATATAAAAATGCATTTTTATATGTCTGTTTGTCTGTCCGTCCGTCTGTCTGTCTGACCCTTATAGAATCGGAAACTACGGAACCGATTGGCGTGAAATTTTGTATGAAGGAGTTTTTGGTGCCGGGAAAGGTTCTTATGATAGTAAGAGACCCCTCCTTTCTCTCGAAGGGAAGGCTCCCGTACAAATGAAACAAAAATTTCTGCGTAACTCGAGAACTAATGAAGAAAATGAAACCAAATTTAGCATGTGGGAGTTTTGGAGGCAAAAATATTTTCAATGGTAGTTTGAGACCCCTCCCCTTCATAAAGTGGGGGCTCTCATACCAATGAAACACAAGTTTCTGCATAACTCGAGAACTAATCAAGCAAATGGAACCAAATTTGGCATGTTGAGAGGTTTTTGAAAGCAATAAATGTTTTAAGGGTAGTTTGAGACCCCTCCACCCTCTGAAAGGGAGGAGGCTCCCACAAAAATGAAACACAAATTTCTGCATAACTCGAGAACTAATTATGAAAATGGAACCAAATTTGGCAGGTGGTAGTTTTTGAAGACAAAAATGGTTTCTATGGTAGTTTGGGACCCCTCCACCCTTTCTAAAAGGGGGGGCTCTTATACAAATGAAACACAAATTTATGCATAACTCGAGAACTAACCAAGCAAATGGAAGGCAATTTGGCAAATGGCGGTTTTTTCTGACTGACTGACTGACTGACTGACGGACTCAAAGTGTAGAAAGTGTACTGACATTATTAGCCGTATCAGTATTCTACATTTTTCTAAATGGTTTGTTTAAGAAAGGCGCACCAAATTCATTAAAACTATTGGAGTAACAATAATGAATGATAAACACTTTCCTTCCTAGACTCCGGTTGGCTGTCCACTCTTTTGTCCAGTCACAACTTCAATGATGCCCTGATGCACCCTCCCATCCCAATATTGTAAGCAATGAATTATAATTAGGTTCTTTTTTTTTTTTTTTTTTTTTTTTTTTTTTTTTTTTTTTTTTTTTTTTTTTTTTTTTTTTTTTTTTTATATATATATATATATATATATATACATCAAATATAGAATATATAAATGGAATAAGAATATTTAGAGTATATAGTATAGTAATTTGATACGGCAAGACGGGTAGCCTGGAAAGGATAATGTTTTCGAAATTGTACACCTTACATGGCAAAATTGTCACCCTTGCGCTGAACTGGCCGACTTGACGTGCCGCAGTAGGGATTCTTTGTCAAGACCCGAAGCTAAGAGTCAGTTCCATTGTGGTTATATCACATTAATTAGTTTTTCTACTGTTGTTATCTACACATTTTTTCAGCATTTCAGCATGGAGAAGCTGTTTGTAACCTGGGCAATGTTGTCAACTTGACAATAGGGAGGTTAGTGGCTGCGACTGAGGGCTGAAGATCGTGTTCATATTTTCATTGTCATTTAAATAATAATTTCAGCACACTTTGGGACATTTTTGACTTTCAAATTACTTTTCCATTTCAATGCTCAATTTGTTTTTCAGCATTTCAGCATAATATTTTCATTAAAATTCTATTCCTGAACTTCAACTACTATTCCATAAAAGACTGGCTTGTGATTATAAGCAGTATAGGTATTTAAGTATATGTGTTTAGTGGTATCATGGTAGAATATTCAATTTATTTCAGAAATCATCAAACCGAGCTCTTCGATCACTAAAACTGCTTTCTTCGACCTATAGAATAGTATGTTGATTCTCAAAAAAATAAAACAAATCAAACATCTTTCCATTGAAATTTTATCTTCGTTGAAAGGACTGATGTACTCTGCTTTTCAGCTTTTACAGGATTACAGGCATACCTTGACATAAAGCAATTTTATTTTTTGACTTTTTACATACATTTCTCACAAATGAGAGTTCATTTATACTTATCATTGCAACCAATAGATTGTCTCATCTATCCATTGGTCTAACAAATTTTCTTGAATGAGGTGTAGTTTGCGAGAAATCGATGAAAATAGTCAGAAAACAGAGCTGCTTTATATCGAGAAATTTCCATCCTGATAAACTGTTCGACTCAAAAACTGGGGCACGCATTAACGTTGCAACTGTGTAGGTATTCTAACCATTTGCCGCAGCAGAGATTGAATCGTGTACTTTCGCCAACCTCAGGAGTGCCTCGTTATGACAACAATCATTGTACTCCATCTTCCTGCGCCTACTGCCGTTTCTCTAATGCGTGAGAAATTCGCCTTTCGTTGAAACAATTACTATTGACCGCAAAACTCTGGTTGGAACAAGAACTGATCAAAGATCCAACCGATCCAACTTACTCGAGTTGGGGGAAGCAAAGCTGGGGAAAACTGTCATAATTCCTATGAAAAGTGTCCGACCAGTGCTTATCAATATCTGTTGAATCTGATGATTGCGACCAAACGGTAACGTCCGCTATTCTTACCGCTAGTTACTGTATGGCCAGAGGCAGTGGATCCAAAAATGGACTCGACAGTTCCCTATATGACAGACACTGATTACCGATTAGGGGGCTAGAAAGGTTTCTCGTTGTGTTGTTTTCCACCGAGGCGTAATATCCCATGGAGCGGAGTGTGTTTCTGAGCAGACAATGATGGTGAAAGCCTTACCGATTTTCACGTAATTGTTCGAGGTGATCCGGAATGGAGTATGGACGATTATATAGTAACTTGATGATGTTCGTCCCTTGGGAAATGGGTGCGCACTGGAGTTGGGTTTACGCTTTTTTTTTGAACGTTTTAAAACGTTACATTATCGGGCAGTTGCTCCTTCGTGATAAAAAAAAACACACATTTAACCGGTTCAGTACAACGAAAACATTGGAATAAATGGAAAATTTTCCTTGAGTTTAAGAATGTTGGTTTGTTATTTCATGTTGGCAAACACAACCTAGACTTAAAAATTCTATCATAAAATCAAATCATATTCAAGGTGTATCTCCTTCCGAGCAGTCCAACGATTCGAATCTATTGAGCTGCGGTGATGTCTGTTGATTGATTCTTAATTTATTTCTAACTGCTGGTGACTACCGTTTTATGTTCATCGGACCTTATTTTCAGAGTATACCAACACAACCATATATCCCCGCGTGCCGTGTTTTTCTTATTTTGCAGTCGGCAATTCCTCCCTATAAAAGTCGATTTAATTCAACTCACGGGAGCTGTAACTGTTGCAGTCGCAAACCAGGCAATTATGTATTTCTACACCATTCGACATCGGAGAGCTATTTTCTCTAATTAATTGCCATCTAGACCTCGAAGCCCCTCGCCCCTGCACGCCAGATTCAGCGTGGTGCTCCGAGTGGCCGGTTACGAACGAGAATGTGCAAAATTGTGTCTGAAACTGTAATTAACTAATTCTCCTCGTTGTGGTGCCGATCTCGATTGATCGGTTTTTCGAAATTCATGAGAGCTAAAGAAGCAAAGAAGACAGACGTGGCTTGTTGATCTAGTAGTTGGCGGGCCTTATACAGCACAAGTATGAGATTTGGAAACTTAATGGAAGGGTTGAGTTTTCTTTCTGCTGGAATAGATGGCAGTGAGGTAG
Source organism: Aedes koreicus (assembly GCA_024533555.2). NCBI lineage: Eukaryota > Metazoa > Arthropoda > Insecta > Diptera > Culicidae > Aedes > Aedes koreicus. Next base: position 31,964 of record JAHHFK020005842.1, read on the forward strand.
ACAGCAGAGGTTGGATATAAATGCCCTTTACGTGCTGGGAGTTCAAGAACAATTTAAGGAAATCGTTAATAAAAACTGCAAATTTAGTTGAATAATACTTGGAATGCTGCTTCAAATGTCCAATAAGTATGAGTTGACTGGACATAAAAAGATGTTTTCTGTTTAGAATTTAAAATAATGTGCTCTGATAACCTTTCAAAAATATGTTTCATTGAAAAAAAATTAATCATACACTTTATACACAAAATACATAGTAAGAAGGTAACATACAGAAGGTATATATATATATATATATATATATATATATATATATATATATATATATATATATATATATATATATATATATATATATATATATATATATATATATATATATATATATATATATATATATATATATATATATATATATATATATATATATATATATATATATATATATATATATATATATATATATATATATATATATATATATATATATATATATATATATATATATATATATATATATATATAAATATATAAATTATATATATATATATATATATATATATATATATATATATATATATATATATATATATATATATATATATATATATATATATATATATATATATATATAAATAAATATATAAATATATATCTGTATACAGGACAAACACAATATTATAGCACAAAGTCAATTAACTATCAAGTCTCATGTATTTATCGGATAGAAACCAAATTTGCAGGGCAGATTTGCACATGTTTCAAGCTCAGTTCACATATACCGTATGCGTAATAATTTTTGAACCATCGTACAAATAAGGTTCCCTTTTCACCTGTGCAAACAATGCCCTATCATAGTAGGCTGTGAGTAAAAGAAGCCGATTTCTCTAGTTTGACAGCTGTACCATGACGAAGTGGCAGCATATTTGTGATATGTCCTACGAGCAAATGTCGCAAAAGACATGTCAATCGCAGTGGGAGCGCCCCGGTGGACCGTGAAAACGGTCTTAGACCGAGAAAAGAAAGAACAACTATCCGCGAATGTGGTCACAAGCCGCCTGAGGCCAGTTCGGATTCCGAGGGTTATCGCTGCCATCATAAGGATTAGATTAGATTAGATATCTATATTGTTGAGCTTTTCAGCGTCAGCTGGTTCAGCTCATTAAAATAAATAAATTGGGTCCTGAAGAGACTTATCTACAAATTGGTTTTTATGCAGAGTTTTAAGAAATTTTAGTTGCTGGCAAGTGAAAAATGTCTTTTACACTGAAGTTATCTAGTGTCAGGTTGCTCGTGTTACAAAATTTAATCCAGTAGCGAGGGTTTTGATGATTCCGTTGCGATGGCAGGCTTCCTTAAAACAGGCAGGAGCCCAGCACTGGTACATTCTCTATCTCTGGTCATTGTTTGGGTGTTGGTTGAGTGGGAATATCTAATTCAACTCATGCTAGTGAAAGTCGGGTGTCCGGTTCTAGGAAGATTATATCCTGTCATAAAGTTGAGCGTCTTTTAGAAAGCAAATCAGGGCTGCTATCGACTAAGGTTCGTCACACGATGCATCTCTGATGCTGCAACCAATATCGTAGAGCTTGCGTGGGCCCTCATATTGCGGACAGTGGCAGGTACAATGTTCTACCGTATGATGCATATGACACACGGGACAGTTTTTATGAAAAAGGCAAACTCCGCTTAGATTGTGCGATGCGTTTGTGTGTCCTGATCGAAGACGTGAAATAACCTTCTGCGATCTATGGTCACGGGGATTCTCTCACCTATGCCTAACACCTTTGATTTTGCGGATGAATGGTACCCTAGATGCCATCCATTCCTGGTCATTTTTTTTTTGTTTAAATCACATCCAGGTACTGACCGTGTGTATAGACTACCTTGTCTACCAACTGCAGCCAGGCTGTCGGCCTCAATGTTTCCTGAGATCCCATAATGGCTGTGGATCCATGCGATGGTCGTTCCGGAAGTGGCGAGTCGAAAAGTCGCCTGGATCCATGGATGGGGTGGAGGTTCTGATCTGAGGGCCGCAACCACACTAGCAGAGTCAGTGAAAATTAGTAGTGGTTGTCGAAGGAACATTAGAACAGCAACTGCTTCGACGGAGAATATAGAGCACTGGGAAGGGAGGCGATAATAGTGGCAGAGTCCTAGCCCAGAGATGCCGATTCCTACTTTGTCTTGCCCGACTGAGCAGTCAGTATAACGGATGCAGTGTCTACTGTATCTTCGGATTATGTGTTCCTTGAATACATTTGAGATCGCAGTAAGATTAGAGCCTGCCCTGAAAGCCTTTTGGAACGTAAAGTCGAACCGCACCTACTCCTGGCTCTAGACCAATAGATCCTAGCCACTCGGGGGATCTCCTGGTTGGCGAATCTAGAGAGGAGTTGGTTTGTCTCTCCAATGAGCACCACTCCTCTATCAGAACCGACTGTCTTCTCAAGGCAAATGATGGCGGTGACGTAATGATGGCAAGGAAGGAAGATTCGGGTGAATCCAGTGCGTTCAATGAGGAAAATGGCGAAGGAATACGGAGTCATGAAGATTGGGACACGGAAACCGCATCCGGGAGGTGCAAGTCGAGCAAAGTGAGGAAATCTTGACTTCCTCAAGCGAAAAAATCCGGTAATCCTATTCACCGATAAAAGTATGTTTACCGTCGATCCCGTATCAAATTCTAGAACCGATCGCTTTTTTAGTGGCCAAGCATCCTGCTAGTGTTATGGCGTTTGGATTGGCAGCATCCGATGGCAAAAAAATGAACCCGGTGTTCATTCCAGAAGGCGACAAAGTAAACAAGGAGGTCTACATCGAGATTTTAAGTAAGTAAGTTCTTCCGTGGATCAAAGAGCAGTACAACCCAAGGCCAAATGTTGTATTTCAACAAGATGTCAAACCATGAGCCGCACTCTGAAGTGGTTGCAGGAACAGCTGCCGTTCTGGGCGTAGTACATGTGGCCGCCACCCAGCCCCGATATTAATCCACTGGATTACTCTGTATGGCGCGTCATGAAGGCCAAGGCCTGTTCTAAACACCTCCCGAGTACAGCAAGCCTCAGACAAACATTGACCCGTACCTGAAGAGAAATGGATCCTAGGCACATTATTCGGACCTGCCGTGCGTTTCGGAAGCGTGTGGAAGCCGTAATGGCAGCAAATGGAAATTCGATCGATGATTAACATCTATTAAATTACCGAGAATGGATGTCAAAATCTTTGGAATGATCCCTAGAAACTATTTCTATTGCATTGTGGGCCATATGCCGACTTGTTGCTGCAATGGCCATTCTGTAACAGGTTCCCGGGGGGGCTAGAGTGGCCATGAACATTATTATAAGGAAACCCTGGTAATATGGGTATAAAAATTCATGAAATTTCGCCAGTAGGATATTTCTCAACGTTTTGTGGCCACCTGATGGTTTGTCCTCGGACCTGTCTTTCCGGAACAGGTTCCCGTGGGGCCTCGAGTGGCCATGAACATTTTCAGTAGAAAACCCTGGCAATATGGGTGTCAAAATTCATGAAATTTCCTCAGTAGGATATTTCTTAACGTTTAGTTGCCATCTGGTGATTTGTCCATGGACCTGTCTTTCTGGAACAGGTTCCCGTGGGGCCTTGATCAAATACCGTATACGTGATAATGTTTGCACATTGCTCAATGGTGCAAACATTATCACGCATACGGTTTTCAGTCGTATCTGGTACCTTTGTCTCATTTTTTATCCACTTTCTACACAAGTCATTTGCATTCATTAATTTATCCTTGGCCTTTCTGAGCTCCCGCATCATCGCTTTGATCGGACGTAGTTCAGGGCAGTTCAGCGGATTCTTGTCTACGAGGACAAATGCACCAAATTAATCCAATACCGTTCGAGCATGCTTTTAGAGTGAAGCTAAGTCCGACCAAATTAGTGATTTTTCATTCAGCTGCTCCGTTTTTGGAGGCATTCAAAATCTCATACAGGGGCACAAAAGTATTGAATTTTGCTAATATATTCGAATGTTAACGATTGATGAATTGACAAGTAATGAAATTTTTTATTTCGATTCCATATTTAATTCAGATGCATCAATCTCCTATATACCCAATTGATGAGTTGAGCAGCATCTTATTGGTTTTAATCGATCTTCAGATTTAATTTTAGTGAGTAGTGGCTCATAAACCAAGTTATTCAACACTGTACTTGGAGGAAATGCCAACACAACACCCACGTCTGTTCTCCATGTCAGGAATAGTTCAAAACAATGACTGTTCTCCATGTCAGGGGCGGCTGAATCACCGTCCATGTGTAAGCGTGGAACTCTAAATTCAACTGTGCACTATGGCCGTACCGAATAGCTAGAAGGTTGGAGCAAGCAAAGGAACGTCAGCAGCAGAATACAGACTGGAACCATCGGCGAAACAGGACTAGCGATTGAAAACTCGGTTCGTAGAACTGCAGATTCTTCAATTTAGTCGGAAGCACCCGCATACTGTCCGATGTACTGAAGGACCGAAAGTTTGGCATCGTAAAGCCTCCGAAGATGTGTTGGAAAGGATCTATGGTGCGTACGTTTTAGAAATAATCATACCATCCACCAGAGTTGTGGTACGACACGTAAGCTGGGAACAGCTTTCAGAAATGCAGAAACGCGTGATCGGGTATTGGCTGATCAACGAAAGAATGTGCAGGTTGAGGATAAAGGATTGGTTCTTCAACTTCACCATTATGGACGTATATTACCCGCTCTCCAGAAGCACTGATGATGATAATGATTCTTCTTACGCACAGCTAGAACGAGAATATTACCGCTGTCCAAGCCATAACGTCAAGAGCATCATTCTTCTTTCTTTTTTAGGGCATCTTCAGCGGTGGTCTATTTTTGGAACAACTTTATACTTGATTTGCAAAAACAAAATTTAAATAGAACCAGCTAAAATAAACCAACTTCGTCGTTCCCCCAAAAATCTTATCAAAACTGCTATAGTAAAATGTATCCTCTCCCCCAGAAGATAAGCCTGAATGTCCCAGTATACCTGCCAAAAGTTTCTAAACAACAGGCTTCTCGAAAATGTATCTGTATGAGCTATTTGTGAGTGCTAGTAATAAAGTAAATTACTTTTCATTTCCAAGCAATCGAAGTACTATTCGGAATCAGAATTTGCCACCAAATTAGTCGTAAAATCCAAACTAGTCACACTTCCGGGGACCTCATCATTTTGAACTAGCCTGCGTTTCCCTGAAAATGCTGTAAAAAAAAACTTAGAGAACCATTCGTTGTTCAAGGATGAAACGAATAGGCAATTCACTAGCACCGGGTGCAACTTGAGGTAATTATCAGCATCCGAGGCGAGCAACACCGCTTTCTTTCCAGCGCCAGCATCACTTGCACCAAACACGGCCACTTTTTGGCTCATATATATACCTCAGTAAGCATCAATGCTATTCCGGAACAATATCTGCATCAACTAAAAACTCAACTCTGCATTCAAAGTTTTGTTGGTTTGCACAAGGGTTGGCGTTAATAAACCACACGGTAGATTATAAACTTGAGTTTTTGTTTTGTAAAAGATGAAGTTTTATTCATTAATTGGTATTATCAAGTAGTGTGTAGTCTTTTAAAACGGTATTTTTCTTATTCCAAATTGCTGCAAGAACAGATCCAAATATATACCAGTTTTAAAATTATGCAAAATACACTCAGTAGCAAAAAAAATGCCGAGCAATATTTTGCTTCCGAAAAACGCCATGTTCAACCTTCTGCAACTTTGTCAATAATCAATATTTTTGGCTGAAAATTTGACAACACTATAACAACACAATGTATAGACCTTATGTGACCCAAATTCCATGTTGCTAAGATTTATAAATTTGAAGTTTTCATAACATATGTGAAAAAAGTCGTTTTTGGTAATCCCATTTTCAAAAACCCGTATTTAAAGGGCGAACACGAAATTATTGCGACACATTCAACAGGGCATAACTTTTTTACCATTGGGTAAAAATCAACCAAATTTTGCACACTTTCTCATTGATGTGTATTGTTTACATGCTGTCAAACTCGAAGTCGTGTTTTTCGATTCAACGAAAATGGAGGTGAACCAACGCGAGTCGAGAGAACAAATTCTTTCCAAACACCTGGAATTTCCTGACCTGTCGCACCGGCAGTTGGGAAAAATGTTGAACATTCACCATTCAACCGTCTCCAGAGTGTTGAAGCGGTTCCAGGAGCGGTTGACGTTTGACCACGGCAAAGGAGCTGGAAGAAAACCGGGACCGGAGAACAAAAAGACGGAGGGAAAGGTGAAGCGGATGATTAAAGCAAATCCCAACGTCTCAAGCCGTGATTTGGCTAAAAAGATCGGCATGTCGCAGAGCTACGTCCAGAATGCAAAGAAGAGAGCTGGACTACATACATACAAGGTACAGAACTTCCCAAACCACGATGAGCGGCAACAATCGACGGCTAAAACTCGGGCACGGAAGCTCTACGAGAAGATGCTGACAAAATATGGCTGCTGTGTGATGGACAACGAAACGTATATAAAAGCCGATTTTAAGCAAATTCCGGGGTTGGAGTTTTTCACCGGCAAGAGCAAGTTCTATGTGGACGACAAATTTAAGAAGAAGAAAATGTCGAAGTCCGCCTCCAAATATCTCATTTGGCAGGCCATCTGCTCTTGCGGACTGAGGAGTGAGCCTTTCGTGACAAAGGGCACAGTAAATGGCGAGATCTACAAATCTGAGTGCCTCGAGAAGCGCTATTTTGACCAGATTTGGCATCATGCCACTATTCTAAAAGTGTCCTGGAGTGGTATGAGGCCAATTCTGGCCATTTTGTTCCAAAGAACACGAATCCGCCAAACTGTCCGGAGCTACGCCCGGTGGAGCAGTACTGGGCAATGATGAAGCGGGAACTTCGGAAGAGCAAGAAGACAGTCAAAGACGAGAAGGAGATGTTAAGAAAATGGAAAAAAAAAACTGAGAAACTGGTACCGGATGACACTGTAAAGACTTTGATGGAGGGCATCAAGCGAAAATGCGTTCAATTTTACACTCAAGGCTCGATCGATTAACTTTTCTTTTGATTTTTGAAGTAAATATATGTATAAAACTGCCGGCGTCGATGGTATTAACTTGTTCTTTGGCACCCAACATGATTTTCACCATGTGAGGAAATAGGCCGACGTAAAATAAAGATTAAAAAAAAATATGTATAAAACTACCCTAAAATTTTGGTTTGATTCTAAACATTATAAGAAAATTGGCATGACATTTTCGGTGTCGCAATAATTTCGTGTTCGCCCTTTATGTAAAAAATTTAGGTAGCATATTAAAAATTTTATCATAGCCTAAAAAAATATAGAAAATGATGTGGCCAAAATTTGAACTGTTTCCATAAAGTGGTCTGGACTACAGCTGACGTCAAATTTGACGCACCAACATGAGTATTTCCATTTTTCACCCGATATTGATCATGTTGAAATATCGGTGCAAAAAAAGGCCGAGGTGCCATTTAGCCATTTCTAAGAACAAGAGTCCTTCTATTCGATATTTTTAAAGCTAACATAGGTAGATTTTGTATAATGAGAAATTTACGGAAGAAGCCATTGTTTACGTTTGTCAGTTAGGCCCTATTGAAAAATCTTTGTCGAAATATGAAACTTGAAATAATCATTTTAAAAAATACGTTTAAATTATTAAATGGTTGTTTACTTTTTGATAAAATAAATTAAGCTTCTTAATTTTAATTGTATATTTTCGTTTAAATAATGCAATTGTTACTAGAAAATAAGAAGAATGATTAGTAATTTCCATTTAATTCCAACTACCTTTATTGCTTATCTTGACAGATACGAGTATTTCGTCTACAATGTGCAGACTTCTTCAGACTCGATAGTACACGACTGAAGAAGTCTGCACATTGTAGACGAAATACGCGTATCTGTCAAGATAAGCAATAAAGGTAGTTGGAATTAAATGGAAATTACTAATCATTCTTCTTATTTTCTAGTTACAGGTATTCCACTAAACAGCTCACACTCTCCATAATTCAATGCAATTGTTAATTTTATTATAAATCAAGGGTTGTTTTTATTAGGGCGAATCTAACATTGAGAGACTCACTTTGATTACTTTCTCTTTCATTCATATTCAAATCACCTTTACGATTATATTCTACTATTTGTAAAGTATGCTTGTCAGCACTGTTGTGTATCGATCTGTACTAAAGAATCCCTCGAAAGTTTTACAATAGCGCTGTAACAAAGAGAGCGAGACCGGAGAGAATCTCTCAATATTAGATAACCCTAGAAATATAATAGGCATTAAAAGTAATGCAAATATTTTTCAAAAAATCTAACATAATTTTCAAAACATTACTATAGAAATTATTATGTGATTTATGTGATAAGTTATAATGAAAAATATTAATTAAAATAAATAATTTAAAATTTCATCTTCCCCACACAAATCCTTTATAATCTTTTCCGGGAAACACCAGAAAAGATACAATTCCGGGACTGTGCCTGGGTCAACATTCGGCTCTTGAAGTCCAGATCATCGTCGCTTGAATCCGATGATAGGAGCAAAAAACTGTCCATTTCTTATTTACAAGCTTAGCTAAATTTTTAAAAACGTACAACCATTTGTTGTAGTTGTTTTCAGTTAATTTTAGCTGGTACTTATTTGGATGTCTCCGGTGTGGAGAACAGTAACTAAGAATGATTACTGTACTAGCAACGACCGGTGTGGTGATGGGTGACTAAGTTAAAATCCCAAGTACCATTGCCAAAACCATCCTGCTTTATTAAGTTTTATTAAGGATTTATCAAGGCCACTAGAAATCAATTTGGTTTTATTATGACACCAAGAGGTGTCAACTGGTTTCATATTTTAGTAAGGGTTAGGTGAACCTACACAGCTTGTTTAAAACGATCTTAAAACGTCGTTTTCTCAAATTCCTTTTACTCCTATCAATGGTTTTATTTCGACTTTATGAACTCATAAAATGCTGTTTTGAAATGCCATTTTAGGACTCATTCATATTATCTTATTATGGTCAGTTGAAAAAGCATTTTAAAACCATTTTGACTCCAATAAATGCATGAAACGGCAAATTGGCGTTGAGGGAAGCCACCAAATAATCAAGTAGTTTTAAAGTAGTCATTGCGAAGATAACTTGGCTTAGTGGCAGACTTGTGATTTTTTTTTTCAACCGCCATATTGAAATAAAAGAAATGATTAGAAATTTGCGAAAATATATGCACAACATTTTAAATGTTATGCAAATGAACTGTAGATCGGAGACCAATTTCTGCATTTTTTTTTAAGATAATCTTGTTGAATTCCATCAGTTTTCAAGAAAGTCATGATTAATTTATCGAATATATTTGTTTTAATTTTGTTTGTGTTGTTGTAAACTCGCATAATTTCCTAGGCGCATTAATTTTCGGCTTCTACCGTGCCGATATTCACCACAAAGTTAATGATTTGGAGCATGATACGCTGATAAAAAAGAACTCAATTAAACAAAATTTCCTGCAACACCAGACCTTTTTTCTCAGATATGATTTACTGCTAAATGAATCAGAAGAGCAGAGAATCGAACAAAGCAGAACAACAAAAACCAACTACGATATCAAAGTTAAGCTTGACAGCTGTGGCCATTTCGCTGGAATAAAACTTAAATTGTTACTTGGGATGAGAGCGCTATGTGCCACTAAAATAGCAGCGAAAATGACAACGACCGGTACGGTTGCGCTTAGTACACGACACTGAAGAAGTGTGTACATTGTAGAAGAAATACGCGTATCTATCAAATAAAAGCAATAAAGGTAGTTGGAATTAAATGGGAACTACTAATATTTCTTCATTTTCTAGTTATAGACATTCTACTAAAAAGCTCACACTCATTAGTATTTTTCATAATTAGCTTATTGCTTGCTCTCAACTTAGTGTTCTAAATCACTTCTATAGGTATTAATTGAAGAAAAGGTGGGATTTAATGGGTTCAGGCATTAAATTGCCCTAAATTTCACCCAATCGAGAATTACTGGGAAATTGTTAAGCGGAAGCTTAAAAAGATTGGACAACTGGACAACTCGGGATATTTATGCTTGCTTCCTAAGTACAAATCCATAATTTCAAATTTTTCATTTGACAACGACAATCGCAACCACGATTGAAAGGGCCATTCGTCGTACCTGTTGCAGAGTAGCACTCCTCATCGCCTCTACAAAATGTGTAAATTCATTTGTCCGCTCCACACCGAATCGATTTCAGAACCCGGTCAGACTCAACCGATTAACCATATCGTAATGCGCGCGTTTACGTTCATGCGCTAATCAACAACGCAACACTACTTGGACTGCCTCCGCAAAAAAAAAAGAAGTGAAAATCAAAGATGCGTTGTCGATTATCGAGAGCCGTTTGTGAGTAGGTAGGTAGGCATCCGCTCGAAGGACCAGGACCAATGGCCATAACAAATTACGGAATGCGCATGAATTAAAGATGAGAGCGTGAAGAAAAGTCCGTCCGTCTGTTGGTTGCTTGCTGGTTCGTACCATTCTCTCGTCGTGTGTGTGGTGGACACAATCCCACATTTCATTAATTGCGTGTTTCTGGCTGTCTTTCCTCGTCGCTGTCGTCGTCGTCGGCTGTGATGTCCTCTTGATGGGTGCTGAATTTGAGATTAACACGCGGAGGCTTCGAAGGCCCTTGCGTGAGCTTTGCGAAATGGAGGAAAGTGCTGTCGTATCGCCTATCCCCCAGAAAATGGCCGAGACCAGCCGTGGGAAAATAGCATTTAGTGGTAATTAGTGTGAATTATGTGGTTGTCTCCCGTTTCGGATTGTTGCGATTGTTTGCTATGGCGGGCGGCCAGCATAACAGACTGCGTGAATGTGATGAAAGACAACTCAATGAACGCTTGGAGAGCTAATGGGACGGTAGCTATTTGACTAATTACGTTAGAGGGGAAAAATGTAATGTGAAATTCTGTCGCACCGTAGCGAGAGAAACTTGTTGGAAGACGACGAATAAACGTCATTTTACTGTCCACGAGGGCAAGCATTCACATACTGAAATCAACCACTTTCAATTAGCACTTTTATAATACTCAACACCCATTACTGATTCAGTTGGCTCAAATTTCAGTTTTAACCAAAACCAATGATTACAATCTGCGTAATTCAGTAGCCGTTTCATCAAACTGAGAGGACCCAAATGAAGCTCATGGTAAACATTAATTTGCAATTTCTTCCAAATTTCACCGCAAACCTGATTCGCTACTGCAGCTGCATCTGAAAACAGCGGGGAACGAGGAATTAATTACAGAGAAAATGAGATTCATTATAAAATTAAACAAGTTTTTAATTAATTTCCTCTCAGTGTGACCATGAATTTTGACCGTTACTAGTTATTTTGTTCTGTTGAAAACACCAAGCTGCACTCTCTTTCCAGTTCGACGAAAACAACAGAAAGATTTATCCCGGTTGGCTGGCCATATAATCAAAGAAAAGCAGCGCTTGGACCTGGATACGGCGAAAATGTAAATTGAATTCACAATTTCATGCAAATATAAATTGATGCATAACTATCGACGGTTTCTCGCCTTTGCATGGGCCTGCAATGCCAACAGCAGCAGACTCGAGGGACATCGAATGCAGCAAATCGCTCTCATTAGGTCGCGTCGTCGTCGCTTCGCGAGTTGAATAAAAAGACCAACGAACGAATTACAGCGAACATGAATGTGATAAACAATTATGTCACGATCTCCTTATAATTAAAATATTTCTCATTAGCCACCGCAGAATGTTCACAGAAATCGCGAATCACGTGGTTCGTGGTAAGTCTGCGAGAAAATGGAAGTAAAGGGAGGGTGACTTTGGAGCAGTTTCCAATTAAACTTAATTTGTAATTGCTTAATACCTTGGCTTTTTGTGCTGAAGTAGTCTGAAGAACCGATGAAGCAAAAGAAGGACAAAAAAACCTAAGTAAAGTCACGATGGCTTAACGAGGGGGTGTGAATGTGTTGCAGGGCAAAAGGTTTGAACTTGTTGTGATAAGTCTCTCACGTTCGATACGTGGAATTGAACAGTTGGGAGGGTGGTTCTTACCCTTGATATGATCCTTTGGAATAATGTCAAAAATAGAGAGAGAAAAAAACAAGGATTCACTTTAAGTTGAAAACCAAATATTAGTACCTTTATGCCAAATCCGGCAAAAACAATGATCTAGCTTCAAGGAAGGCAGTAGACGTTTTTTTCTGTCACTCATTCGCGTAAATTTCCTGGTTGACGGTACCGGTTGCACTAAATATTTCCTAGTCAACTTACACAGTCTCATATGCTTGGAAATGCATGCAACCTTTCCTGTTCTGGTTTTCAACTAAAGGGTGATACGGTCAAAATTTGGTCAAGGGAAAACGCGTGTAAATCGGTGAAATCGTTTATTTAAAAAATCAAATTAAATTTCTTTTTCAAGTTCAATTAGTATAAAATTCAGGAAAAATATTCAGTTAGGCTTCCGCTTTTCCAAATCCGAATTGCCGGGCCTTACGCTTGACCCCTGCCATCAGATTTTGTACAGCCACCTTGTCCACCTTCTTCGCCGCAGAAAGCCAGTTTGCCTTGAACTGCTGCTCGTCCTTAGCAGTTTTTTTGGTCTTCTTTAGGTTCCGCTTGACAATAGCCCAGTATTTCTCAATTGGGCGGAGCTCTGGCGTGTTGGGAGGGTTCTTGTCCTTGGGAACCACCTGCACGTTGTTGGCGGCGTACCACTCCATGGCCTTTTTACCGTAATGGCCAAATGCCAAATCCGGCCAAAACAGTACGGAACAACCGTGTTTCTTCAGGAAAGGCAGCAGATGTTTATTCAAACACTCTTTCACGTAAATTTCTTGGTTGACAGTCCCGGAAGCTATGAAAATGCTGCTTTTCAAGCCACAGGTACCACAGGGGAAAGGTAGCCACAGATGGCTTGCCAAACCAGATATTTCTTTGCGAACTTTGACAGTTTCGTGTGCTTGAAAATATCTGCTACCTTTCCCCTTCCTTTCGCCGTATAAAACTCCTGTCCCGGAAGCTGCTTGTAGTCGGCTTTGACGTAGGTTTCGTCGTCCATTACCACGCAGTCAAACTTCGTCAGCATCGTCGTGTACAGCCTCCGGGATCGCGCTTTGGCCGTCGTATTTTGTTTATCATCGCGATTTGGAGTCACTACCTTCTTGTATGTCGATAGTCCGGCTCGTTTTTTGGCTCGATGCACGGTTGTAGACGATACACCCAGCTTATTTGCGGCATCTCGGAGAGATAGGTTAGGGTTTCGCTTGAAACTACCGGCAACTCTCTTTGTCGTCTCAGCGGCTTCCGGTTTTCGATTTCCCCCCGATCCAGACTTCCTGGCTGTCGACAAACGTTCCCCAAACACTTTAATTACATTTGTAACGGTTGATTTGGCAACTTTTAGCGATTTTGCCAACTTTGCGTGCGAGTAGCTCGGATTTTCGCGATGCGCGAGCAAAATTTTGATACGCTGCTCTTCTTGCTTGGACGGCATTTTGACAACTGAAGAGTGAATTCCAAAATCAAAATAGGAGCAACATTCTACACACACACCTTCAAAATGAGGGGTGTTCAGGTTTTTTAAATGCAAAATTGAAAGAAATACGTCAAGTTGATATTGACCAAATTTTGACCGTATCGCCCTTTAAGACTCCTTCCCAGGAAGTTGCCAAGAATCTCCATTAACACGGGTTTCTTCATCCATTAATACGCAATCGAACTTCGTGTATCGTCTTGTCGTGTATTTTGTTTATCGTCGCGATTTGGAATCACAACCTTCTTATATATTGACAGTTCCACTCGTTTTGTTTTGGTTTAGGTTTTGGGGGACCCCCCGGGTGGTTGGGGCCGGGGGGGGGGGGGGGTCCACTGGAAAAATGGTGGAAGTTGGGGGTGGTTCTCTGTTGCTTTGGTTTTCTTCTGGGGGGGGGTGGTGGGTGGTGGCGCCTTTTTATTTTTTTTTTTTTTAGTTAAAATTTTTAAAATAAAATATAAAGCACACAGCCAATGTTTTTTGTTGTTTTTTTATTTAATTAAAAAAAAAAGCGACTAACGTTTGCATTTAAAAAAATGGACAAAAATTGCCGATTTTTCATGGGCTTACCTTCATCCGCACTGACAACACTACCCATGCAGCAACAATCATAGTAACCCATGAATCAGCAGACAAAATTTGACAGCTCTATCAGTCAAACTCTAACCGTGATGGCAAAATCAGTGAAGCAACTCCGTTCAGAATTGTGCGCGTTCAAAGAACGGCACCCCACCGCGTCGAAAACGGACATCGTGCGGCACTTTGTGGACGCCGAATACGCCCGTTCCGGCATCTACAACATCTTGGCACTATTAGACAACAATCAGAGCATCGAAAGAAAGCCCGGTTCCGGACGGCCGACGACCCTGAGCGACAAAAAGCTCAAAAGGATGCTGAAGAGGAAGACCGAGGGAAAAGTGGCTACACCACTGTGCGCGCTTGGCCGGGAGGTCGGTTCAACCAGCCAAACAGTGAAAAAGTACCTGATGAACATAAACATACATGTCAGGAAGCGGAAGTCACGTCCACTGGTTTCGGGGCTGCAGGCAATGACGCAGCGGTAGCGGCTGAATAAGATGGTCAACTCGATTTTCCCAGCGAATCGCGACGTGGCGGTGGTGATGGACGACGAGACCTACCTCACCCTGGATGGCGACGACTGGCAGGGCACTTCGTATTCTACTTCACCCACGAAAGAAGTGAGCTCCGAGGTGCAGTTCATTTCACACACCAAGTTCCCCCCGAAGGTGCTCCTGTGGCTGACAATCAGCGAGAAGGGGATGTCAAAGCCGCTCTTCTTTCGCTCCGGACTGGCCGTGAACGGGGAAATTTATAGTACGAAATGCCTGCCGGAAGTTGCGTTGTTCATCAAGAAATACCATGAGGGCGAAGACGCGGTGTTCTGGCCGGATCTGGCGTCGGCTCACTACTCGAAGCGATCGTAGGTGGAGATGGAGCGGATGAATATCGATGTGGTACCCAAGTCGGTGAACCCGCCCAACGTCCCCCAGCTGCGTCCCATCCAAAATTTCTGGGCCAAAACCTGCCTACACGCATATTTTCGTCCTCCTTGGGGAATGTTCCGGTTAACTGCCGGAAGGCCGCTCGCAAGAGCGTAGAATTTTGTTGCAAGTAAGCTTAAATAATTACCTTCCATGGGAAATTTATCAAAAGCAATTATCTGTTTTAGCTTTTTTTTATCACCATCCGAAAAAAAAGTCCATTTTTTTTAATGCAAACGTTACATTCGACGCGTTCATCTGCCAACAACTTGATCAGCTCCAGAACTTTCGGTAAACAATAATCGTTTTCGAGATGCCCCGAATCGAAACGAGTGTTAAAATTCAAGTGGTCGACACGTTGCTTCGTGAGAAGGATGTCTCGATGAACAAAATAGCGAATACGTTTCGGAACAGCGTGAAATCTATCATCAACAAGTTCGAGGAACACTACATGATCGATAAGCTGCCAAGAAGAGGAAGAAGACCCGTTCATGCTGACCCGAATTTGGTCCGGAAGGAAGTCAACCTCATCCTTCGGAACCGATTGATTTGTCGATTTGTGGTTTGACCGAAAAGGCTGGTGCCTCCGTCAGAATGGTGCAAAGAATCAAGAAGCGCAGCAACCTGAAGACTTATAAGAAGCAGAAACAGCAGCAAAATAAAGTGCTGAGAAAAAATTCAAGGTGAAAACCAGAGTCAGAAAGTTATACAGCTGACTTTTGCAACGACCGTCTGCCTGCGTTTTGATCGATGACGAAAATTATGTGGAAGAGGACTCCAGAACGCTTCCAGGACCGCAAATTTAAACCAAGGTCATCTGCGAAGATCAGAGCATCTGCGAAAAGTCGTTCAAGGTGGTAAAATTTGGTCACAGGTTCTCGTATGTCAGGCAACTTGTTCTTGCGGCTCCAAGTCATCCATTTTCTACACTAAAGGTACGATCAATGCTAAAGTTTACCGTATTGAGTGTTTGCAGAAAAGGATGCTTCCGTTATACAAGCAGTACAAGGACTATGCATTGATTTTGGCCTGATTTGGAGTCAGCCCATAACACAAAAACCACAGTACAATCAATGCAAGAAAATGGAGCAGATTTCGTTGAGAAAGGCATAAATCCTCCCAATATTCCACAGCTCCGTCCAATTGAACGCTACGGGCTATCATCAAACACAAGTGGTGTCGGCGTTCAAGACTCGAAACGTCCTGTTTTGTAGAAAGTTTTCTACATAGGCTAACATGCGCCCTTGGAAGTTCCATTTCATGAGGGTAGTCATGTCATGTCATGTAATGTCATACCATATGCCTTGGACAAATCGAAGGACACTACATCAACGTGTAGGACTTCCGTCTTGGCCTTGTCCAATAAATGATCTACTTCGGAAAAAAATGTCTCCGAACCATAGCAGCATCGAAATGCGTGTTTCTGTGGCTGGATCCGCTCACGCCTTTCCAGCTCAGTTGACAGGCGACGGTTAATCATCCGCTCAAGTGTTTTCCCCATGCAACTCAACAGCGTGATAGGTCAAGAACGTTCCGTTAGGGTCGTATCTTTCCAGGGTTTGGGGACAGGAATGATCAACCCTTCTTACCACACGCCTGGAATCAGACTGGATTGCCAGACTTCGTTCATAGTGTCAAGAAGAGCTAACGGACCGATAGGTGGCAGTTTCATCAGGAGAGGATAGCCAATATCGTTGGACCCTGCTGCCTTGCAGACACCACGACCCAGGGGAAAGTTGAGCTCCTCCAGATCAAAAAGCCTATTGTAGTGTATGGTGTCAATACTCGAACGTTTACGGAAACCACGGTACTTCTCCTCTGCCAGTGCTTTTACACGAAGGAACTCATCACTATCAATGCTGATTGCCGACACCTTGGCAAATTAATAAACAAAGGCCTCTGCGATGCGCTCCGGTGTCCAGTTTTACGACTCTCTCCACATGGCGGTCCGTCCCACCAACAAACTTAACCTTCCTCCACAGCTCGCTCAAACATGTGGAGCTCGATATGTCCGCGGCGAAAGCCAACCTCTTAGCACCCTTGATTGCCTTTCGTGTGTTGGCCTGAGCAAGTTGAAACTCTTACAACTTGACAGCCCGAGAAGGATCATCAGGTGCCATCCGTCGTAGCGCTCGCTGACTTTTTCGTTTGATCTTAACCTCAGCATTAACATCTAACCCCCCCATGGTCCGAACTTTTTGCCGCTTCTACCTCTGACTATGGGATGTGCTGATTAGCGGCCATACTAAGGACTTCAAACCAGCCTGTTGGGCTGAGTTTCAATTCCACTAAGTCTCATCACAGTAGACGGGAGGCCTACAGCTTGCGACAAGACGATAGGGAAATGGTCTCTGCAATGTAAGTCACCTTCTATTAACCAGTTAAACTGACAAGCCACATCCAAGGATCGCCGCGAAAGACACGGTCCGGTAGCCGTTATAGAAAATTTATGTATGGTAGCTTCACAACTGGATCCGAATACTGAGCTCTATCGTCGATGTTAACATAAACCGATGTCAACAAAAATTCAAAAAACGAAAGTGGAGGTAGGTCGGCCACACGCAACAAATAGGCGAGAACGACAACTTCAAGCAAGCTCTGGATTGGAAACCAGCAGATCATCGCAACAGCGGCATACCCAGGGGCTCATGGCGTCATAGCCTTAACAAGGAGAAAGAGGAAGTCGATAGGAATCTGTATGGATGGGAAGCTTTCATATTGGCTCTATGCACCCCTCTATGGGTTGGAAAGGAGAAATAAGTTAGTAAGTAAAATATAGGGATCCAAGGTATCCTTTGCACCCTAAAAAATAAAGCCCAACTGTTGAGTTGCCTTCGATATGATCGCGGACCGGTTTAAATCAAATATCCTTTTTGAATCTGATTGCACACTCAAATCAATCACACTGGTAATTCCAATGGGAGTAATGCCAGAAATGTGGTAATCAAACAGAGTTAGAGACTTACAAAAATGAGAGACTTACAAAGATGAGAGACTGCTCGTGTTCTGATGAAATGTTCGTAGGGATGTAGCCATTTAACTCTTCGTCCAACTGCCATCGCTAATTTGGGAGGTTGAAGTCACCTAAAGACAAAATGATATCCTCTACTGACGCACTGTTTAAGAGACTCTGCACTGCATTTGCATGGTCAGAATATCGGTCTGCGGACGAGTTGGGGGGGATATAAATTGTGATGATGTGGTGATCCAGGCTCACCCGAACAGCTACTTGCTCCAATTGTTCGCAATTTGACTGTGGAAACGCCTCGCAGCGTAAGTGATGCTTCACGGCAATCAGCACACCACCACCTCGTGAGTGATGACTGCTTGCTGCACTGCGGTCGCAGCGAAAAAACGTGTAGTTGGGAGAAATCACTGCGCTTTCGATGTTCTCACGAAACCAGGTTTCGGTGATAACGAGCAAATCGTAGTCGCAACTGAACAGCAGCATACGAAGGCGAGCAATTTTGGTGCCACGGATAAGCTGGATCTTGGCCTAGATTCGGAGAGTGATTCAAGTCTTGTTGGGCAATTAGTGCATACGTACTTGCCTGAATTTCAATTCGGTGCGTCCCGGTGTTTGGCTCACAAGTTATGATTGTTGAGATGCGTCAAACAATGGAAAAACGCTGCAAACAGAGCGCGAATCAGGTCTAGAAGGGCAATTAGCACATACGTACTTACGTGTAATTTTACACCGCATCATGCTCCAAATCATCTGCGCATTTAATTGTATTGTGAATATTGGCACGTTAAACGCTGGAAATTAATGAGCCTCGGAAAATATGCGAGTTTAAAACAACAAAAACAAATACATTTAACTAATCATGTTTTTGTTGTTGCATGAAGCACGTAGTCAATTATAATGTTTTGAAGAGGAAATATTCTTCTTATCAACATGCAACCCTAGGAGTGGACAACAATTTCCGCTAGAACCAAAGATGTGAAAAGAAAGTGTTGATGCATGTTTGAAAAAATAGAAGTTGTGTCTTTCAAAAACCTCTAATTGAAAATTGATTTCGGTCACATGTAGCCTTTAGGAAGTGTAAACAGAAATTTCACATGTGTCACTGGCGGTATATGAGCACGATCAAGCGCGCACGCTTTCGCCTATCAAGGGGGTACCCTTGGATTGTGAGCTCGATCGGATACCGCCCTACGCTCAGTTTCAACTACTTCAAATCAATTTCACAACCTGCCGTGCTCTTATGGACCTATCAATCCCAACCCTAGTAGCACACTTGTTGCAAATAAGTTAAATTATCTTCACTGTGACTCAATCAGGTCACAAACAAGTTACTGCAACCAATTATGAAAATTTTGTGTTGCTTGGGAAGTAAAAAATTCAATTTTAAGGTACAATTGAAGAAGTTTTCAAGGCTCATTTGATAAAACCACGCATAAAACTAGATATTCTACATAACATCGATAATGTACAGCCATAAAACCCTCATAAGTTCAAAAAGGCCCATACTACAGGAGGTTCTCAAGACTATTTCCCAAGGTTCGCATAAAACTGGATAGTTTTATCGGTACATACTTGTAATGACATTCAAGACATGCTTCAAACTATGATAAAACTACCACAAGATTTGATAGTTTTATGATTTTCCTCTGTAAGAACACTTCCAGTCCGTCACAAATATGTTTCGAAGACTCCATTTTTCGATTCGTTCTGCTGAATAGGGACTTTTTTTTTGTTTATAGTTGAGCGGAAGCTATTAAAGAAAAAAAATATCGATATACATATGATATTTCTTTTCCAAAGTGGACGCGTATGTAAATTAGTTGTAAAATTGATTATAAATGCATATGTTTTTTGCCTGCAATTGATAAATTTTTCATGCGACATTCAGTTTATTGGTGTTTTGTAACATAATAATTCGAAAATTTTAATGCGCCACTGAATTATTGCTAGAACATTGATTTATTTGAAAAAAATAACAAATGCTTGAAAATTCAACAATTAGGTGACAAGGCTGATAAATTGTGTCTACAATCCATTTTAAGTTTCAAAATGTATTTTAAACAGCAGAAAATGCTCGTAGCATTGGAAAAACGAAAGTTTTGTTACATACATATGTAAATGGCTGCCATTCCGAGGGAATCCAGAATAACCACGCTCGCCATTTTTTCAACGGTTTTATCTTAAACTACTATAAAACCCAAATAAAACTAATATTTCTTGCACAAGAATAACAAGATTTTTTGAGAAGCGCGATAAGTTCATCTTTATTTGTTCTATTCTTGAAAAAGATTAGTTACGCTTGAATAAAACTTGTTGGAATTGCTCAAGGTTAACAAGTCTTTCGTAAGATAGCCATAACTCTGCAGGTAAACTATCAGAATTCCAAATCTGATCAACTACCTGTTAGAGCTGGAGTTCCTCAGGGTAGCATTCTTGGGCCGATACGTTATAACATTTTTACTTCCGACCTCCCTGATTTGCCTCAGGGTTGTCAGAAATCCTTGTTTGCTGATGACACAGGCATCTCCGCTAAAGGAAGAAGTTTTCGTGTCATTTTCAGGAGACTGCAGAAAAGTTTGGACATTTTCTCTTCTTATTTACAGAAATGGAAGATTTCTCCCAACGCTTCCAAAACTCAACTAATAATATTCCCACATAAACCTAGAGCTTCTTTTTTGAAACCTAGTAGTAGTCACATCGTTACTATGAGCGGTGTTCCAATTTTCTGGTCAAGCGAAGTGAAATACCTTGGTCTATTACTTGATCAAAAATTAAATTTTAAAAATCACATTGAAGGCATTCAAGCCAAATGTAATAAATATATAAAATGTTTATATCCTCTTATAAACAGAAAATCCAAACTTTGTCTGAAGAACAAACTACTAATATTTAAACAAATTTTTAGACCGGCCATGCTTTATACTGTTCCAATATGGTCTAGTTGTTGTGCTACCAGGAAAAAAATACTTTAAAGGATTCAGAACAAAGTTCTGAAGATAATTTTGAAGCTGCCTTCTTGGAACAGTACTAAGAAGTACATAGAATTTCGAATGTTGAGACTTTAGAACAAATGTCCAACAAAATAATTAATAATTTCAGACAAAAATCGTTGCAATCTTCTATTGCAATGATTAATTCCCTTTATGCTTAGTTAAGATTAATTTTAGTTTGTTTTTAGTTTCAAGATTATTATTGTTATACTGACACGCAGGAATAAAAACCTGTTTAAAATACTGAACTGCTAAGGCATGAACAATGTAAACAAAATTAGGTACATATTTTAACAATTAAGGTTGATACGTTACGATAGTAGCTGGAGCACCTGGATTTACATGAAATGTACATATGAATAAATTTGGAACAAATAAAGAGTTAAAAAAAATAAAAAAAAAGATAGCCATAAAATCAGTGTGGAGAAGGCACATCATAAACAAAGAAAATGTGAACGTTCAAATCAAAAGTGCCTATGCATAATTGTTGTTGTTAGTATACCAATTTTTACTTGCAACGAGTATAAATATTGTGTAGCCTATTGGAAACTGAAATGCACGACACGGGATAATTTAACATCAACATAACATTTTACTATCGTAGTGCTCGTTATACCTTACGTCGAAAGTACTGCGCTGTATTTCCACGGTGGTGCGCCATATAACGCACTACCTGGGACATTAGGTTTAACTTGCACAACTGGCTTAAAATCAATTATCATGAGTTATACATGTCGGGTTTCAACCGGCGATACATTTCACCATTTAATTTGATTCATTACAAAAAATAGGACGCATAACGCATAGACCCTTCTGATAAGTTAGTATCAGTAGGCTGCGAATCCAATGGAATCCTGCGATGGTCACAAAAGCAGTATTCAATTGGATAGGTTTTTATTGAATTTCCACTTGAACGATCCACTATTTTATAATTTCTTCCACCTATGGGCGTCCATTGTCCATTATTTTTCACATAATGTTCTTTCTCAAGAGTATGTGCTCTTATTCAAAATCAAATGGTTCTAAGAGCGTTTTGTGGCAGCGTTTTCAAGATACATTCATCTTAAAGAAGAATGTCATAAAACTTTTTCAAAACTTTTATCAGGTTTTATGAAAGTTGCGAAAAGATGTCTTGAGAGGGGAATTAAGTATCTTTTAAAATTACTGATAAGGTGAATAATACTTTTAAATGATGATTTTTTATGGATGTTTCTTCAAGTGTTCTTTAATCACTCTTAAGAACTGTTAATCAATTAAAAACACCTTAACTTGGAAAATGCCCTGATAAAACCAGATGATCTCCAGAATGCTTTGATAAAACTACCATAGAATATGAATAAAACAAATTTGCATTTGAATTGTTACTTGGGATACTTTCTCTTCACATCTTTGATTCTAGCAGAAATTTCTGTCCACTCCTATGATTGCATGTTGATAAGACGGATATTTCCATTTCAAAACAACAAAAACAAAATTAAATTAAATATATTCGATAAATTTATCGTGAAATTCCTGAAAATTGATGGAATTCTATATGGTTATCTAAGAGAATGTCAAAATTCGTCTTCGATTTACATATCATTTGCAGAACATTTAAAATTTGATGCATATATTTTACCACATTTCAATTAGTTTGTATATTTCAATATGGCGATTGGAAAAATCACAGTTTTGCCTAAAAACCAATTTATAATCGCCATAACTACAATAAAACTATTTGTTCATTTGATGACTTCCCTCAATGTGAATTTGCCGTTTAATGCATTTACTGGAGGTAAAATGGTTTTAAAATGCTTTTTCAACTGACCATAATAAGATAGTATGAATGAGTCCTTTTAGAAAACAAGGTTTAAAGATCCTTTAAACAAGCTGTGTAGGTTCTCATAAACTTGACTCAAATATGAAACTTATTGGCACCTGTTGGTGCCATAATGAAATCAAATTGATTTCTGGACGCTTTCATAAAACTTTAATAAAACTTTAATAGAAACACCAAGACGAGAAAACTTGTGATCCATGTTCAATTTTATCGAGAACTGCTTTCAGGTTGGTGTAAACTACATCAACTTGCCCCATGTCTCGTTTCTATTACTCGTGATGCATGTCGACGTAAATTTCAACAAGATAATAGAACCACCCTGCACACTTGACAAGAAAAGGTCTCTGAAATGAACTTAACAGCAGTCCGAACTCCCCAATCACGTCTCCACTTGAATAAGTGACAAGTTTTGGCCACGACAAAGCAAGCATGTCGAACAAAATGGAGCGAAAGATTAAAGCTCCCAGTTCCTCTTCCGAGAAAAATCGAATCCAAGCGGAAAAACATTGGGTACTCAACTAATGGAGTGAAATCAGCCACGGAGCTCCCACTTTTTGCAAGGTTTAAGCGCCGATAACGAAATTATTTTCCAATGCAAAGGCGTCTTTTTATTATTTTGTTGCCCTTTTTAATTGAAGCGCGAGACACGAGCTATATGATACTTTGTTCGGGGGTATTCTTCACAAGGGGGCTTGCTCATGCTCCCCAGAAAGAACGAACCGCGAAAGGACCGACAAACGGAGCGGAAGTCCTCCACAGGGTTAATTCGACTATTTTTATTCATAGCTAAATCCATGTCTGCCCGAAAACCGTATCGAATGTGGCCAACCAATGACAATTGGAACACAAGACACAAAACAATATGCATACAAAGTGGAAATTATCATATAAATAAATCCATTTTTCGTTCTACGGGTGCATTGGTATCTCCGCCCGCCAGTAGTAGGTTGGTTGGTAGTTTCGTTTCGCTTCCAAAGCGGACGGACCACAACATTGACGGTGACGTGACGATAACCATAACGTTGATGACCAAAATGAACCTTCTCGCCGTAGTCCTCTTTCGATTTGTTTTTATTTATTTCCCCTTCCTACCCATTGCCTTTCCCGGTTTGGGAAGGATGGCTGTTAATGAGTCTCGCGGTGGCCTTAGATAGGAAAATTTATGCATGACCCGGGGAAGTCCTCTCCGACTGTGCTAGGAGACAAATTTGAACCGTTTGAACCGCGCACCTCTGCCGTCCTTCCAGTATTGGTCGCGACTTGTTCGAGTGCCTGGCTTCCTTTCAATTAATTAATTGTGTAATTTTTACTCGCAGCGGACACCTTGTCGCGCAGCGTTAAGATGGCAACGATTTGACCGGTATACCTTTCTCATTATAGTTGGTGGCATAAGGATCGATTTAGGCACGTACTGTAACTTGAAAAAGATTGACGGCTCCTGAAAAGGTTATGTTCGCAGTTTTAGCATTTCTTAACAGTTGACAGTTGGTGGTAGCTCAATTCGATTTATTCTACCAGTAAAGAGAAATTGATTTCAGATCGCCATAATATCTGTACACTGAGCAGTAAATGTAGAAGGAGGCGGATCGTTTGATGACTTACAGAGATAAAGCTGTATTTGTAAATTGATGTTTAGACTTGGATTCACTTCTGTAAAATATAAATTTTGTGTGAAAGTTGTTATCTGAATTGTTAGTGCTAGACTCAGCGTAGATCTCTGTCAATTTTTTTAATTTTAATATGTTTCAAATTTATGAGATTCATGTTCACTGATTATTATTTGAATTTTTATTTTAGTAAGTTTTTAGATTTTAGTATTTTTTTAAACAAAGTTTAATAATTAGCACTGAAAAACGGGGTAAGATTGACGTTTGCGTTAAAAATATACGAGACAATTTTCGGATGAATGAAAAAACATGGATAACATACATAAAAATAAAACAAATTTTCATTGATTATTGCATAAATACATAATTATACAAGAATGACTACAATCCCTGTTTGGCAGCCTTAGCCATCAAGAAGATAGATGTTGGCATGTTCTCCAATTCTCTGGTCGCCGTATTCATTAGTTCGTGTGGAATGCCTTGTAGGACCAAAAGTAACCCGTCCGCTAGAATTGATGTTTCATCGTGGCCAATTCCTGCCAGAATTCAGTTGGCAGATCCAGCATTTTACATGCCTGATAAAGTCGATATGCTCATTGGTGCCTCAAAGTTTTTCACCTTGTTGAAGTCTGGTCATATTCACCTCAGCGATGATCTTCCCGAAATCCACAAAACTTGGATTTGGTTTTTTTTCCGGAGAAACAAACAGCGAAGTTTCTAATACCGTTCTGGCCCATCCTATTTCGATTCGATGCTCTGAATGAGACAATGAATCGTTTCTGGGAAGCTGAGGATATTTCACAGTCTACATAGGAAGAAAATGTATCAGAGACGTACGAGGAAATGTTTCGTTTTACCCATCGGCGTACAGCATCTGGACGATACGAGGTGTCACTCTCATTCCGAGAAGATATAGCGACTCTCCAAGACAATCTATCTGTTGCTCTTCAACGTTTCCTGATGCTCGAGAGACGGTTAAAACAGGATCCAATTGTGAAGAAGCTATACTCCGAATGCCTTGCTGATTACGAGACGTTAGGCCACTGCCGAGAGGTTGATGAAAGTAGCGATCAACCTTCCCAGCAACGTTATTTTTTACCACACCATGCTGTACTGCGACCAATGAGTTCAACAACTAAATAACGAGTCGTGTTTGACGCGTCTGCCAAGCCTAATCCGTCGGACAAATCACTGAATGAGGTTCTCCGAGTAGGAGGAACAGTCCAAAGTGATTTGTTAAGCATTCTTTTTCGGTTTCGCACGTCGTTGTGTTTACCGCTGATATAGCCAAAATGTATCGGCAGATACTTGTAGCTTCACATCATACTCGTTTCGAGCGGATTTTCTGGAGACTGGAACCCAACCAACGATTACG
>JAHHFK020005843.1:0-128427 GCA_024533555.2 Aedes koreicus
TAGTTATTTTTAAAAATTACTCACCGTTACAATCCGATGTTCGCTCGGGTTGGCCTGCCTGGCTGATGATGTAAAAAAGGAGCTGGCTCAATTCCGCAACGATCTTCCGTAGAAATGGTTCACTACACTGCGATATTCACTCGCGGCGACCCGAAAGTTGGACACTATTCACTACTTCTGAACGTTTTAGCAAAACCGATCCGCACGACTGCGCCAATTAAGAACTCCCATGGAGTTTTGAAGTTTTTAAAAAATAAACACTGAACGGATGAACGTAAAACTAATAATGATTTTATTAACCGATTGAAATTGGTCGAAACCTACCAATGGCCCTAAAAGTCCTCACTCAGCTCAGGTGGTCGGGTTCGTAGTCCAAGTCGATGTCGCGTGTTGTTGTACTGTTGTCAAGTGTTGCGTCGGCAAGTCCTAGGGGCGTTGGCTGGTTGCTATCCGGTGACCTCGATGAGCTCGATGTCGAATGTGCTTACGGTTGTACGTTTTTTATGATATTGATGAGCTGTTCTTTGGTGACGGGTGATGATGTGTTAGAAAGTTGAATGGTCCTCGCGTTAACTCCTATATTACGTGATATAGAGTATCTTGAAATCAAATGCCATGCACTTTATTTTCAGTGAAAACTAGATATCAAGACTATCTATAACACGTATTATAAATTGTAGTATAAACGGGGTATTAAACTAACATGGCTAACATTGGAACAGAACATAGAACCTCATCAAAATTATTTTGATTGATTCGTGCATTCCAAACGAATCATTCAGAGTGGAATAAAGGGCGATACGGTCAAAATTTGGTCAATATCAACTTGACGTATTTCTTTCAATTTTGCATTTAAAAAACCTGAACACCCCTCATTTTGAAGGTGTGTGTGTGTAGAATGTTGCTCCTATTTTGATTTTGGAATTCACTCTTCAGTTGTCAAAATGCCGTCCAAGCAAGAAGAGCAGCGTATCAAAATTTTGCTCGCGCATCGCGAAAATCCGAGCTACTCGCACGCAAAGTTGGCAAAATCGCTAAAAGTTGCCAAATCAACCGTTACAAATGTAATTAAAGTGTTTGGGGAACGTTTGTCGACAGCCAGGAAGTCTGGATCGGGGGGAAATCGAAAACCGGAAGCCGCTGAGACGACAAAGAGAGTTGCCGGTAGTTTCAAGCGAAACCCTAACCTATCTCTCCGAGATGCCGCAAATAAGCTGGGTGTATCGTCTACAACCGTGCATCGAGCCAAAAAACGAGCCGGACTATCGACTTACAAGAAGGTAGTGACTCCAAATCGCGATGATAAACAAAATACGACGGCCAAAGCGCGATCCCGGAGGCTGTACACGACGATGCTGACGAAGTTTGACTGCGTGGTAATGGACGACGAAACCTACGTCAAAGCCGACTACAAGCAGCTTCCGGGACAGGAGTTTTATACGGCAAAAGGAAGGGGAAAGGTAGCAGATATTTTCAAGCACACGAAACTGTCAAAGTTCGCAAAGAAATATCTGGTTTGGCAAGCCATCTGTACCTGTGGCTTGAAAAGCAGCATTTTCATAGCTTCCGGGACTGTCAACCAAGAAATTTACGTGAAAGAGTGTTTGAATAAACGCCTGCTGCCTTTCCTGAAGAAACACGGCTGTTCCGTACTGTTTTGGCCGGATTTGGCATCTTGCCATTACGGTAAAAAGGCCATGGAGTGGTACGCCGCCAACAACGTGCAGGTGGTTCCCAAGGACAAGAACCCTCCCAAAACGCCAGAGCTCCGCCCAATTGAGAAATACTGGGCTATTGTCAAGCGGAACCTAAAGAAGACCAAAAAAACTGCTAAGGACGAGCAGCAGTTCAAGGCAAACTGGCTTTCTGCGGCGAAGAAGGTGGACAAGGTGGCTGTACAAAATCTGATGTCAGGGGTCAAGCGTAAGGCCCGGCAATTCGGATTTGGAAAAGCGGAAGCCTAACTGAATATTTTTCCTGAATTTTATACTGATTGAACTTGAAAAAGAAATTTAATTTGATTTTTTAAATAAACGATTTCACCGATTTACACGCGTTTTCCCTTGACCAAATTTTGACCGTATCACCCTTTATGACGGATATTTGTCCTTCTTAGCTGCCTGGATAGTTTTCCACTGCTTTCGAAATAAACTAGTTTCTTCAAAAATGGTCAAAGCTTGTGAAGGAGAAGGTGAGCGTGTTTTGTTCGAATATTTGAATGTTTAACTTGAGGATTTCTTTTACTTCCGATGGGCCATTTGCGACCTCCTTGATGTTAGTTCATCTGAGCAGTAAATGTTTATTCCTCAACAAAACTATTCTTGCGCAAATTTCGTGCTCTACGTCGTTTACCGCATTCGCTCAAATTTTCAAGACTTGAGGAAGGTCGGTCAACTCTTTCGATGCAGACCAACAATCTGATTGTAACGTTCAACCAACGTTTTTGCATGAGCAGGGAAGATTTTTGCTATAGCTGACAGTATTCCATTTGTTCTGAAATTGATTTTTAAATTTCCAAATTTTTTGTTTCAATAGATTTTCCATGTCCTCTCGACAACACAAAATGGTATTAGGTTTTACATTAAAATATTTGAATTTTTCTGTAATGTACTTTCCAGAACATTCCTCCAAAAAATGACAGAGGTACACTACTGAAACCAAGACCACAAATCTGCCAGAAGCTGAAAATTTAAATTGTGCGATTATTTTCAAAGTCATGTAACTCTCACGGCTTCGGATTCGTTCGGAAGCAGTTAAACCATAATTTTATCAAAATATATCAAGGTTTTCTTTGGATATGTACATTTCTACCGAATTCTCACGGAAACTTAACTTGTTTAATTCTAAGTGCGCTTTTAAAAGTCTTATTTTATACATTTGTGTGTTTATTACAATGTTGCTTGCCAAAAACCAATACTTCTTATTTACAATGGAAGTATTCAGATTGATTAAGCTAACCTACTTTGACCAATAAAAAAAGTAATAATCTAAAATTCTATCACTTTTAACCAACTGTAACGAAAGTAAACAAAACTTTTGGAAGTCGATACGCTGTCAAACGATGCAGTGAACATCACACTTCAGGTTTTTGTTAGATTTACTCCACAGTGCGCCTGCTGAGTGGGCTAATTTTTTGTCAGCTAGCTTGACAAAGAAGTTCTCATCTGATTTGAGCTACCAATGAAATCTCCCTTGGAACTATAAGTATGGGTCATTCGACTCGATGTGTCCACTACTTGTAGTCGACCTGCATGGACCTAAACCCAAACTTTGAGGTATTTTTCCGTGGAACCATTTTCATATATCTGTTACTAATATCTCTGTCATTTTTTCGTTTAAAGTTATTCTGTTGGTAAAAACTAAACTAAAGTTATTCTGTTGGTAAGAACTAAACAACCATTGCCAAATAATAGTAAACAAAAGTCATTGAAAATCCACTCAGACAACAAGAATAACAAGAACAAAGGAACATCATCCCTCGTGAAAGGCAAAGTCAACAACATGCTGCCGTGGCTACTAACTAAACACGCAACCGGATAGCAACAACACCGATGCCGGCGATGGGAAGGTTCCCCAAGGGACAGCTTTCAGCGAGCAAACCGACCATCCAATTTTCACTTTTCCTGTTCCTAGCAGTTTATTTGCGGCCACTCTCGGGAGCTGTACCAACGCCACCTATGTGCCACCGTATGCCTTCTGCTACCAGATTGACATCAATTCCTCCCCACAATGCTCCACCAGAGTACGTTTCAACTCATCTGGTGTTGTGATCTCGTCTATATCTCTGCATTCGATCACTGTCTCCTGGGATAAAGCCCTGAGCGTCCTATAGTGCATGGGGATCCTTCTTTAGCTCGAAAAGTATCTCACCTTTCTGGGGGTGCCTTGTTTTCATCACAGTTTCCCTTATCGCTTTCAGCTTTGTGGAGTTCGACCCTTCACTTCGATGATCAAAGCCTCGCCCTTCTTCACCTCCCGGTTGGATTTAGGTTCCACCTTCTTCTTGCCTTACATCTTAATTTTTCATTATTTTTCTCTTCTTTCATTTACTCTTTGTTCTTCTTTTTTCCGGCCTTCTTCTCCTTTTCACACTGGATGGTCCGCCATTCATGTACGTCGTTCTTGTGCTTCTTCAACTTCTGGCGTTTGTATTTTCCGTTTACCCGAACGAGGATTTGGAGGTTGCTTTGGTGCCTGTTATGCTTCAGCTGCTGCCTTCCGCTATGCCTCACTCAGTGCCTTTTCAGCATTTTAGCTCTCACCCGTAGCACTTTGTTTTCACGCTCGGCAGCAAACAGGACGAACTTGATATCTGTCACTAGGTCCTTTATCCTAATGTGTATGTTATTCCTACCCTTTACGAATTCGTAGATCTCGTTGACCTTCTTCTTGACCTCTCTTGACTCTGCTAGACCTCCCAAAATCCAGTCCTTGTAAAGCCGTCTATACTGCTAGACTTCTGTGTCAATACCTGGGTTCCTTTCCCAAACTCTCGGAGGTCTTGCTGCTCTCTTAGAGGTTTTCTATTGCTGGTACTAACTGTGGTCTTCAGGTTTGGAACTGGTATCTCGGTACTTTACCACTTTTCGCAGAACACGTTCGCACCTGCGTCTATGTTCTCGAGCCTTTTGCCGTCGTCGTCCGTATTTTGATCGATTTTTCTTTTTCTTCTTCTCAGTTTATTATCCGTTTTTTGTCCATTCTGTTGGGTCATCCCTCCGGACCGCTATCTACACTCGTTGTAGATAGTCGCCTATCGTGATCCCATGGTTATCTTTGCAAGAAGGGAGGCCATGCTAAGGTTGACACGATCCATTGCCATTAGTTGAAGTTGCGAACAGTACACCGTAATTAGGATCTCACTGGCATCAATTCTTATGTGCCGGTTTGCACTCTCGCTTGGATGGGCAGAAGTGCTTAAAGCGGCTTGTTCGCTTGTCAGCGCTGTTGTCGGATATTGTGGTGTTTTATAGAAATTCAACAGAGCCCACTGTCTAATTGCGCGACATCCAAGACAAACACCCGATGCTCGTCCAGGGTTGCTAATTGGTTATTCGCAACTAACCTTTGCCGGCAGTTCAACTATCCTTTACCGATGGAGCCACTCGATGGCCGGGAATGGTATTATGGATAAAATCTGTTTGCAAACATCCATACAGTGACCATTAAAAGCAGCTTTCATCCGAGAGCTCGAAAGTGATAGCTCTATTGCAGATAACAGCAACCCATTTCAGAATGTCTGGAGAGACACACCAATTCTGAAGTTTGAATATTTGAAATTTTCAAACCAGACACGTTCAGTGCTGGACAAAATAAATCATACACCACATAAACTTTGTTATTTTCTTCGATATCTCAGCTGATTTCAATGGTAGAGGGTAAGTTTCTTCTGGGCATAGAAAGTATTCTTACACCAAAAAATTGTGCCAGCATGGAAAATGTAGGAATGGGCATGACTTGCCCAATATTAAATAATTTATTGCTCTTTTTTCCCTTTTATTTTCCGTCGGCCTATTTCCTCACATGGTGACAATCACCGACGCCAGGAAGACGACTCCACCACCTGGACCCTACCTAACGACTCATGAATATGATCAGGGACCAACGGCTTTACTTCCCTTCCGAAGAAAGACGTGACAGGATTTTTTCACCTCAGAAAAACCACCGACGTCGACTGGGATTGAACCCAGATTCACTGGGGTGCCAAGTAGCAGTCACGCTTACCACTACACCACCGACGCCGGCGAATTTATTGCTAAGGCACTATTTCAAAATGGAGAAAATAAATAATACACCTGATTTTTTTTTTATTAAACAGTTATGCGTTTTATTTTGTTCATCAACTTTAAATACTAAGTGTGACCTCCACTAGCCTTCAACACTTGTTCCAGTATGGGATCATTGTCCTGTTGAATTATGTAGGTGTTTGGATCGTTTCCAGTTGAAAGATGTAGGTATATACGAACGCTCTGCAGACCATAATATTCCCACCTCCATTGTCTTCGGCATGAATCGATCTTTGTGTGCTTAACCAGCAGCTCTCCAAACTCTCGGGCGCCGGTTTTGTCCAAATAGCTCACACTCTCGTCCGTCCATAAAACTCGTTTCCAGAAGTCTACCGACATACCAGCGTTTTTTTTTGTAAACTCCAGCTGCTTCTTCTGGTTCCGTTGCTAATGAAAGGTCGCTTGGACGCCAAACAGCTCTGTTGTAACGGGGCAAAGCACGAAGCAGAGCACGGGGCGTAATCCCAAGAATCATGATGGAGGCGTAGAAAAGTAAATCGCGGACTTTCTATTTCGGGACGAGTGGAAACACGCGTTTTCTGCCTAGCTCGTTTATTACTGTTTGACTGATGGGGTACAATGTTCATGTATATAAAAGTACGGACATTTTTAGTTTATAATGGATATGTTATTGAAGGTATGGCATGAAAGATACAACAAGCTCTTTAATTCACTGACGTTGAGCCATCGACGAACACTTAGATTTAGTGATTCAGCTATCTCTCTCCATGAAATTTTTGGATTTTGCTTAGCCAATCGAACAATCTTGACATTCCTTGACTTTCATACTTCATCCATATAGGTTCCACAGCCTTAAGTGAAACTGAGTATTTTTTTTAGCAATATTCCGAAGAGAAAGGCCGTTTCTACGATCACGAATCACCAATTCTCTGACATCGAGCGAAATCTGTTCCCCGGACATTTTAAACTTTTTTAATAATCACGAAACCAACTTTGGCGGGAAAACACCATAATAGCGCTGAGACTACAACTGTCAAATGCAGTGCTGCCAAAATATTAAAACTGGCCAAGAAAAAATATCGATTTATAGATAAAAACTAATCTGACAAAAATATAATAACTTTTAATGATAAACGTCTTAGCCTCTGTATTTAACACACTCAATAGTAAAACTTTCCCTCATATGCCACAGATGTATCTGTCAAAATGAGAATTATATTACATATAATGCGTTTCCAGGCCTAGTGTATAATTTATTTTGTCCAGTACTGTATTGCGTATTATTTGAAATTAGATGTTTGGTATATGAATAGTCAAATAGATTTCACCGCCTTCAAAATAACACTTGCTTGTTCAGTTGTAAAAAATGGAAATGCTGATTTATAATTAATTTCATGCTGTTGTGACGAAATACATGCAATCTATAAATAAAATTGACGTTGCTAAACCACCCGTTAGATTTGCAACATTACCATGCGGTGAGTGTGCTTTTGCAATTGTTTGCAAGTCTCCCACGCATGTGTGGACGTTGTTGCTTAGTAATAAATTCATTCACACTTCACACTCAATTGTTGCTTTCCCATCAAACACTCATCCATTTGTTTGATTTGGAAATTCATCGCAGAAAAAAGGGTCTTCGTTACTCAAAAGCACAGCCTACGCTCACCGTGTAAATTAGAAATCGTATGAAATAATCGTGTTACATGGAGCAACCGTGCCAAAAACTTCGTGCCATTTCGAGAAAGTTTAAGATCACCTGTTCACCACAGTTCATGCAATTCAATGCGAAATAGCAAATTTTCCACGTCAGCCCCAAACTTCTCCTGAAACTAAACCTTATTCTTATTCTCAGAGGCTAAGCCCTCGACTTACGTGTTATAATTCTTAAACCACCTGAAAATTCCATGCTCCTGTTTGAAGAAATTCGTACTAGTACTGCACCTCATACAGGTGATCTATCAGCGTTATAGGTTATACTGTCCCTTATGTGTCGAAATATAATGTCTGTGTGTCTGTGGGAAACCGACCTTTAATTTCCGTAATTATTTTGATTATTAATTGAAGGCCGTTGTTCATAATAAGTCGATACTCGCATCCGCCCACAGCCGGCATCGACTCAGGATACTCTGTAAACTATTCACCCCGCTCAAGATCTTCGCAATAGGATGTTAACAAGACATAATTTATTCCTTTGTTAACAATTTCCTGCTTAAATCACTCTCGTATGTGTGATAATTATTTAATGCTCTTCCTCGTTCTTCCTGTCGATGACGATAGTAGCTTGGCGTGCTTGGCTGGAGCTGCTCCCATCGTCGTCATCGTCATCATATTGCAAGCGCCGGGTACCGTCTTACACACATTCACTATCTGAGGCTGGCTGGCTCTGCTGCCTGTGTGGTCTAGCCAACGGACGGACCGAAACCAATAAATGATCGAATCTAGGAAATCACTCGATATTTATCGTTTCCTCTTCGTCATGAATAATAATGGTTTCGTTATGGTTCCGTGAAGCTTACCAGTTCCTAATCTTCGCTTGCCTTGTGCTTCGAGCTTCATTCACACACTACTTCTGGGTTACCAATTTGGATAGTGTTGCTGGGAACTCTGCCTTCTGGAATCCGGAATGAATGGAGTGTACTTTGTATCTATAACCGCTGAATGTTCCTTCTTGATTAAATGGTGTTATTCTTTCGGCAGGACATGGCTTTGGGGTGTTCAAATTCGGCAACCCTCCCTGCCAGTTAGTGTAAGTCTACGCTCGAGTTGAAACAAAATCACCCCTAGGCATGCTAAATTTCAACAAAAGGAACAGTAGAAGAGAGTTGAAATGGGAGCAGCTGAGGCTCATCGAATTTGCTTTCCGCAAATAATCGAACAATCAATCCCCCCTTGTTTTTAAGAGTCTTATTGTTTCATTCAGAGAAATAAGATAACGTTACTCAAATTGAGGGAATGCGGCTGCCGAAAATGTTTCCGGTAGGTCGAAGGATCTGGTTGTTTGGTGGACTGAGAGCAATACTCTATTTGTGGTTTTGTTTGAATGAATTATCTTGAATCCTTAATTTGATGCCAGTATGTTATATCGTGTTCGGTTAAGTTTAGAAGTTTATGGTTATGCAAATGATATGTCCAAACTTTGGGCTTTATAATTTGTGCTATTATTGGACAAAATTTGAATATTTCAGCCATGAATGAAATTCAATCAGCGAAACATCAACATATTATGGCCAGAGCACTACTAATTGAAATTAGATTACGCAGTGGTTTTATCAGGTTGAATTAATCCCCGTTATTGATGTATGTGAAACGAAGCGTTTGATTTATTAGCATTGATTTGAAAGCATATTAAATTGGTATGCTGGGAGCAGGAATTGTTTCAAGCTATCAAAAGTCAAAAATTTACACATATCCTTTGATTGATTTGCATTACTCTCGAATAAAGTCTATTTAATAATTGTATGTTTTTGGCCTACGCTGAAAAATCTATTAAAATATAATTTATGCATGGATTAATCTAGAAATGGAGTTGAGAGATATCTAGTTTTGGCCAGAGCTCTTTGTTACCTATTAAGGTTAGGTTCAGAAATTTTCCTCTATCATAAATCTAGGGCAGATATGTTGTTCTGTGAAATAAAAAGTTAATTTAAGTTACATTATCTTTTCATACAAAGTCCTTCTTGTTCGTTATTTGATGCAGAATTCAACCAGTGGTCAGTTTTTTTGTCACTCAAAACAACTGTCTGGTTCTCTTTTTATGTTATTGCCATGCTGAATAAGCTTGTTTCTTCGATGCGGTTAATAATGTCGCAATGATGATGATGATGATGATGAAGATGATGATGATGATGATGATGGTCCCGCCCTTACCCCTACAAAGGTTTGAGCTAGACGATTTTATCTCTAAGATAATTAATTAATGGAGATGAATTTCTTCAACTACAGTTACAATAGAAAGAAATTCCTGCAGGGATTAAGTTCTATGAACATTGTTGTATATTGGATCATCCTAAGAAGCTCATGCACATCAACTTATTCGTGAAGAAAATTCAAAACAAGGATGTGTGCGAGAAAGAATGTCTGCAAAAGCGGTTGCTACCGTTTATAAGAAGCCATGACTCTCCTGTTCTGTTTTGGCCAGATTTGGTCTTGTCTCTATGCAAAATCCGCCCTGGAATGGAATAAGGCACAAGAGGTCCAACACGTGTCAAAAATAGACAATTCGCCTTACTGTCCAGAACTCCTCCCGATAGAAAAATACTGGGCTCTGGTTAGGCGGAACCCAACAAACATGAATGCTGAATAACTGTTTATTCAAATTTTATTGAAGCTGTTCAGCTTATTCTTATAAAACGCTGAATAACGTCTCCATATTTGTTTGAACAAGCGGTTTTTTAACACTGATGTTGGGAGGGTAACTCTTTGAAACTAAGAGTGTGATCGACGATTTCAAGAAAAGGTGGAGAACCACCACCGATAGTTTATCTGATGATTTTTTTTCTCTGTTCGGGACATAAACCACTGCGTCCAGTAATTTGATCTATTGTAGTACATCTCGTATGCTATATTAAGTGCAAGCCGAGTTACTTCATCACTATTGAGAAATGTTACAGTGTTGTTACAGTTGTCATTGTTTGTTTTGTTGGTAATGAATCGAGTTTTATTGAAAGTTTCTGCTATTTAAACCATTTGAGGAGTGAGAGTACCCTTCAAAGGCGCGCCCCTTTATCAGTCCAAACCGGATGCATTGCAAACAAAACAAATAATGACTCTGCAACTGACAATGCATCAGAACCCTAGTTCTAACCACTTCAAGCTATAGAACATCAAATAGAAAACGAAGATTCACATAAATGAAGAGTAACCATGTTTTCCTTATTTCAAGCTCATCCCTCGGTGAGTCAATCCGAGTATTGTCGCTTTCCACAAGACATAAAATGTAAAAATGACTATTATTACACTATTAACTAAATTTTCAGCTTTTGAAAATTAATGAGTCATATATTCCGCGTTAAATTTTCTTAGTTTTTGCATCAATTGAATGGGAATTTCCTACGTTGAATTAGAATCACATTGTTCTTAATATTATACTTATGAAAATTATAACGTTTAATAACGTTTTCCATACTAAATTCACCAAATGTACATTATTTACTGATCACAAATAATAAATTTAAGCAACTGAGGTCTCATATGCAGCAGCAAACGATATATTCGGGGGTAGATCTTCACCACATGCTTTATTCGCTTGGCTGCCTTCGAACTTAAGCGGTGAGTAGCCAGTGTTAGATTAGCAGCTGGTGGCCAGTCTCTGGCCTAACAGTCGATGGCTAGGCGCATGATAAGGCAACTGGTTAAAATCCGTCCTTTTCAGGACGACGAATTCTATTTTCCCTAATGAATGGTTTGTTGGATTAGAATCTCTCTAACTTTCTGCACATTTCCTTTACAATAGAAGCCTGTTGTTGGTAGTTGCAACAACAAAGTATTGAATAAATTGCTGTCACCAAGCGAGTTGTATATATAATAAAATAACAAAACATCAAAAATCGTTATGCTACCCAACGTAAACCATGCGGTCATGTTCTGTGCACAACTTCTCAAGTTTTTCTTTATTTATTAGTTTGTGTATGTTTTGTGAGGAGTCTCATCGTCACCACAACTGACCGGACCCAAAAAGGGAGCCCGGATCATTCGCACAACGATCTAATCCTGGCGACAACTTTTCGATGAGACTACAGCATTCCATTTCCATATTCCTTTGTCAAATCCATCCCCAGAAAATGTCATGAAATGCCACCTTAGATAAACTACGAGTTACTAATCGTTGTATTAAGCCAAGTCCTACTAAACGTACTATTAAGCCATTTCTGTAATAACAAACAATGAGATATCGGCTTCGTAAACCTTTCGCGATTGAGCCTCTCAAATAAAGAACTTTTATACTAGACATAAAGACTTACTTATGGCCTCTGCTGTATACAGAAGTTCAATCTATTCTGTTAGGTCCATGGGTGCACTTCACCAGCTTCGCAGTTTGCGAAGGGTCCACTAGTCGCCTTGCTCGTTGTGCACCTATTCTTCTTCTACCCGTCGGATCGTTATCGAGAATATTTTTAAATGGGCTGCCGTCCGACATTTCTACAACACGCCCAGCCCACCGACTTTAGCGGTGTGAACGATAGGAGGTTCTCCCAGCAACTGATGCCATTAGTGGTCCTTCACAAACAATGTCCATGTTTTGTGGACAAAGAGGACTACGGGTCTAATGAATGTCTTGTAGTTGGTCAAGTTTGTAGTTTGGGGAACTTTGTTCGATCTTAGCATCTCTCGAAGTCCAAACTAGGAACAATTGCCAGCCATAAAGTCCCTTTGCATCTCCCTGCTGTTGTCGTTATTGGTGGTCATCAATGAGACCAGATATAAGAATACCCCAGTCAACACAAAATCGCATATGATAGCGCATATGAGTACAATGTGGAGGCGATATACGTTCGTTCGTTCATTTAACTCCATGTTGAATGTACGCATATCGCCTCCACGTTATACTCATATCCGTTATTATATGCGATCTTGTGTTTACTGGGACGTATACTGCTTTGATTTCACCTTCAGGATGGAGAAAAATTTCACGGATATGTCTTGTTTGAAATCGCTCTACTGCTCCCTCGTCCGGTCTGTGATAGAATACTGCTGTCCGGTTTAGAATCTCAATTACCATAACAGCGTGCAAAGAGCAGGGTCCGTTCAACGAAGATCCATTCGGTTCGCTCTGCAAAAATTACCCTGGAGTGATCCTTATCCGT
The DNA here is from genome assembly GCA_024533555.2 of Aedes koreicus. Classification (NCBI taxonomy): domain Eukaryota; kingdom Metazoa; phylum Arthropoda; class Insecta; order Diptera; family Culicidae; genus Aedes; species Aedes koreicus. Next base: position 12,551 of record JAHHFK020005843.1, read on the forward strand.
CTTTCAAGCTATGAGAATCAGTGCAAGCTAATTCACCTTGAGCACTTGTGGATTCGTAGAGATACAACAAGGGCCCTATTTGTTCTACAGGGACAAATCGGTTGTCCAACTCTTCTACATCAAATCGACAACAACGTTCGACCCGAGCCCTTCGTAACAATGCGATGCTAAGGCTGCCTCGCCTCCTATGAGCGAATTACAAACAGTCTTCAACCATGTTGCGTCTTCATTTGTCTTCCACTTTACACGCGAGGCTCTGCGCTGGAGATTCAAGGCTATATTTCTAAGAATCAGGGACTTTATTTGACCATTCGTTTGTTGAGAGTAAATCATTGTAAATCTTGAAAGTGCGCATCGTGATATTTTTGTAGTTTTATTAACCCATCATTAAAACAAAACTCATTCTGTTAATTTAAAACCAAATAATTTAAAAAAAAATCAGATCACCGTCGGTCTGAACTAGTAGGAGGCTAAGATGGTCTTCTCTTCACCACCGTATTTTAATAGCGATCGCACTAGGGCGATGATCAACCGCTCCTAACATGTATATACATACGCTGTTCTGAGCCGCCCCTTACATGTAGAATAGACGCTCAGATAGACTGCAGACTTCGAAGAGAGCAGCCCCCCTCCCTATCAGCTTATGATGAAGGTCCCACCGGGGTTGGTGACTCGATCTTTCCTATTGTTACTCATACCCCAGTCAGCACCACGGTGAGGTAGGGATAGGAGTTACAAGACAAGGACAAGGGACCACAGTAGGATCTATTTTATACCTGATGGTACGTGACGTATCTATGGTATGGATGGTCCACGCATTTACCAACGACATTTAGATAAAAACAACACCATTTAGATAAAAACAATACCATACAAAAGTTCACGAGATATATCATGTTGACATATCTTTAAGTAATAGGCACATAATGTTGTCTTCCTTGTGCCTCTGGGGTATCCAAAAGTCGTGTTCTGGCGGCGTCATTATACGTACGTTGCCAGACTGCGTGATCGATGTCATCATAAGCGTTTCCACACCGGCAAAAATTGCTGTCCACGAGGTTAATTCTATAGAGTTGTGCACCTCACAGTTGTGGTTGAACATATGTTTACTCATCACACGGATGAAGTCATGACTTACGTGCAGGGCCTTAAACGTGCAGGGTTTTTTGTTACTTATGTACACCGTGATCAATAAATTCGGATACACTTCATGCGCGTTTAAAAGACATGCTATGTGTCGATTTTGTATATGTGTTGGTGATTTTACTTCCATGTATATACTGACACATGCACTTGGTGTTCATTTTCGGTCAGTTGTTATTTAACTGTTACGTGCGATGAAGCAATTTAGGGAAATGTAGTGAAATTATTTTTAAATGGCAGCCACCCTGGCCTGAAATTCTAGCCTGAAATGTTTTGGTGTTAAGCGTAAGTTTATATAAAAGACCATCAAAAGGTATCAGGAGTAGTCTTCTTCGGAGGACACGAAAGGTCTGGTCGCCCCTTTCGATACGGACAAAGCGAAACATCAAAATCGTAAGGGAGCGAATTCGATTCAAAGGACAACGTTCATTACGGAAAATGGCGTCACCTGGACATTTCTAACGGATCGGCTCACAATATTGTACGTCGTGATCTTGGATTCAAGGCTTTTAAAAAACGTAAGGTTCATGGCGTTTCCGAACCATTCAAGCAAAAGAGTTTGTACAGAGCAAAAGTTATACTATCGAGGCACGCTGGTCATGAGTTTATTTTTTTGATGAGAAACTGTTTGTCCTGGAGCAGCCTCACTTCGCACAAAGTGATCGGGTTCGGGCAGCAGCTAAGGAAAATATTTCTGCACCCCAGATAAACGTACCTCATTTTCAAAGTGCAGCTTCAGTGATGGTTTGGGGCGCTTTTTGCAAGCGAGTTAAACTACCGTTGATTTTCATCGATAAAGGGGTGAAAATCAACGTGTCCTATAAAACGGAAGTTTTGGAAAAAAAAAATCATTATGTATTTCATCAAGAGGGCGCGCCAGCTCATACGGCGAATATTGTTCAGACCTGGTGAAGTAATAATTTGACGGATTTCATGACGAAGAATGAATGGCCTCTCAGCTATGCGGATCTGTATCCGTTTCGTTTTTTTTTTTCGTTTGGTCCTACTTGAAATCCAAACTGAAGGACTACAAAATCTCTAATTTGAACCAGTTCACGGTAGTTATCCAGAAAATTTGGGAGGATATGCCCATGGAATCAGTACGTGCCGCCTTCTACAGTTTCGTTAAACGTTTGAGATTGGTAAAGAATGTTAAAGGAGGAGTCATTCTGAAACATTTGCTGTAGTTATCTAGATTACGAGTACTTTCCATAAAATATATCAAGAAACTCAAGATATAGCGTCTGCGTTATTTAAATGCATTTTGAAAGAGTATTCGAATTTATTGACCACGGTGTATTTAAATTGGTGCGCTGTAGAGTTCTCATGAGAAAAGATCATATGTTTCTTCACACCAAATTGTACAAAAAGTTATTCATTAGTGGAGAAAAGTCACAAGAGTGATGTTTTGTTTTGCCAAATTTAAACAGATACAGAATTACAAGCCTCTTTGATACACAAGAAAACAGTGGCCATATGCTCTTTTCTAGCAAACGCCAACGGAAAGCAATGCGAGACAGTTGTTTGAGTATCTGAGAGTAGGTTGTTTGTCTCAACCCATTTTTCCAGACGGAAAAGAACTAAGAAAACTAAGAACTGTATTGTTTAGTTGGTACTACGAAAACTTGGATTTTCCTTTCTTCCTTGAAATAGGCAAGCTGATTTGCAGCTCCTGTTCAGCAACTTTCCGTGGGCAAATATATTTTCGCTTCCGTAAAGCACCTTCCGGAAAACTGAATGGTATTCCATTCGGATGGTTGATTCCTCTTCAGCCAAATCAAAGTCAGACTCGACTTCTGATAAAGAAGCAAAGGGATTTGTGATTGTATTAAGTGGTATTTAGGCTTTTATCACCGTTTCTGCGAAAAATCAGCTGATTTGTTGTTTAAGAGAACGTTTTAATTTTTCCCGAGTCGTGTGTACGATGGGCACGAAGATGAAGAGGTTTTTCTTTGCAAAATGCATTTTGGAGCTTCGTCTGTATTCATGTTTCTTCCAGAAAGTAAAGCAGTGTGCTTTTCTGCCGCATTTTGACAAATCATGACTGGACAAGAAAAGGCCACACGAAATGAGAGGAAAAATTTCTCAAATAAACAGAGGGTTCTTGAAACGACCAACTGCCTGCAACTCCAGGATCTCGGGAGTCAGATTTCTTCGGTGACCACGCTTGTTTAAGTTCACTGAATATTTGGTACAATACTCCAATTCAAGAGCTACAATATGGCATCTAAAAGTGTGAAATTCATGAATGTATACCCCTTTTGTATTGAAAACTCACATATACGATCTTGTAAAATCCAGTTGCATCATTATTTTTATAGGCCAATCTGCGGCCAAAAACAACGTGTTTTCGGCTAAACAAAACCAGTGAGTTTCAATAAAAAGGGGCGGTGAGCTCTTTACGAAATCACTGCGTTACACTTGTCACTCCACAATTAATCTAATTGTACGCAAAGAAAGGTTAATTTAAAGCTTGTCCACGTTAAATTTCGGACACTTTACTTTCAGTGTAGATTTTGAATTATTTCACGGATCGCAGGAACGTTTCACTTGTATGGCAGCTGGAAGTCTCCAATTTATTTCGTGGTACATCATGTTTACATTCTTGTTACATTCAGCAAATTGGCGTCGAATCAAGCCGAAGTGCGCAAACGCATTTTGTAAGAACGTCAGCAAAATCCGAAATTATCGGTACGCGATCTTGCCAAGAAACTAAAACTACCAAAAAGTACTGTGTTTTGTGTTTGCAAATTATTTGACCAGCGCTTGACTGTTGATTGAAAGGTTGGAAGTGGAGCAAATCGAAAAGTATGCTCCCGACAAATGGACAAGAAGGTGGTAGCCATTATTGAAAAATCACAATCTTTCTGTGCAAAATGTGCTCGCAAAGATGAGAAGTCAAAATCATACGTACAAAAAGTGAAGCAGAGGCAAGGATTGAAGGTGTACAAAGTGAAAAAGGTGCCCAACCGAGATGACGAGCAAAATTTCACTGCAAAAAGTCGTGCTAAGGAGCTTGACACCAATTTTTTGCAAACATTTTCTTGTATCATAATGGTGTAAAAACCAGAGCCGGTAGACGTTTAAAGTCTTCGAGTACGTATGTTTTACTCGGAGACTTTAAACGTCTACCGGTTCTGGTTTTTACACCGCAATGTAAAAAACGCCCTTGTAGAGCATTTCCAGACAAAGAAGGTGTCTGAATTCCCGAAGAAGTATTTGATTTGGCAGGCCATATGTAGTTGTGGTCCAAAACCTAAAAGTTCCGTCTCTACGGGCACTATCAATTAGGATGTGTACGAGAAAGAATGTTTGCAAAAGCGGTAGCTACCGTTTATCAGAAGCCACGACTCTCCAGCTTTGTTTTGCCTGATTTGGCCTCTTGTCACTATGCGAAATCCGTACTGGAATGATATAAGCCAATCTACCAAACTGTCCAGAACTTCGCCCAATAGAGAAGTACTGGGCTCTAGTTAAGCGAAAACTCTTCGAAACTAACGAAGGAAGCAAATGGTACCGATGATTTCAAGAGAAGGTGGAGAATCGTCACGGCGGGCGTATCTGACGATACCGTACGGAACCAGATAGCGGGTGTACCACAGAAAGTTCGAGAATTTTAAAGAAAGAAGGATTAACATCTTAATCAACTGTTTCTTATGTAGATATACTCTATTATTGTGAAATAAACAATTGGTTTTGTTGAATTATGTGTAAATTCTTTTTGCTGCTATTATTTTGGTGTCTGAAATTTAACGTGGACAGGCTCTATTTGTAATCCATCAGTATTTGTAACATTAATTCTTCAACGCCTACAAATAGGCCAAGAACCAGGACTGAATCTTAGCATGTTAAACGGCTCCTAGAGCCGGGAATCGCTGGTTTAAGAAGTTGAAATTTAATGCAAGCAGAAGTTTCCAAAATAAAGCAAATTCTTTCCACAGCCAGACTACTGGTTGGCAGTTTTGCCAACAGTTTTGACAGAAATTCATGCAAATATTGCTCTGTACCGGCCTTATTACAATAATTGCACATTGGCCTACATCAAAAAATGACGGAGCGAAGACAACAACCTAGAAAAGAACATGCTATAAAGATGTATCGTTTTGACCGTTCAAGCACATGTGTGTGTGGGCCATCAAATTGCGCTTGTGTGTTTGTATGGAGTTTACTTCATATGTATTGGTGAATTCTATTACCCTGTAATGTTGTCGAGCTTGAACTGTCAAATCAACTGCGGGCGTGAGAGAGATGGGCCATAAGTTGACTCTTTCAATTCTTTCCTTTTCAGTTCGACTAAGTATGTGAGTTATGTATTATGTATTTTTGAATAGTGCACTCAGAGTATACTCTTATTAATAAAAAAAATTTTTTGTGGGGAAAAAAATGTTAGATTTTAATGAATAAAATATTTTTGGTTGTGGGATAATAGGAAAAAATAAAAAAAATTTTGAAAGGAGATTTGGAAGGGGGGGGGGGGGGGGAGGGGGTGGGGGAGGGGAGATGTGGAAAAGGGGGGGAGGTGTTGTTTGATAGTAGGAATTTGGGAGAGTGTGTGTAAAATTTTATTTTTAGTTTTTTTTTTATACAAGGTGAGATGAAAAAACTGCAACCAACTTCAGACGGCTGCCATTTCTAAACCTCTCGTCTCACAGCTGTCAGATTTATTCCAGTGACAGCTCATTATATTGTTTTTCAAGTGCACAAAAGCATTTTGGTGGGAAATTTTCAGAAAAAAAAGTTATTCGTAATGGAATTCAAGCGTGATAGTGTGATTGCTTTACATTTGGCTGGAAAACCACAAGTGGCTATCGTTAGAACCCTCCAGCATTTAAAAGTGAATAAATCTTTTGTGTCTCGTACTATCGCTCGTTGCCGTGATACTGGTAGCGTAGCCCGACGTCAAGGAAGTGGACGAAAAAAAAAAACAGCAACATCGGCAGAAATGGTTTGAAAAGTGAAGAAGCGACTTGAACGAAATCTGCGTCGCAGTGGCCGAAAAATGGCTCGTGAGCTGAACATATCGCAATATGCCATTCGGCAAATATTGAAAAATGAGCTTGGACTAAAGCCATTGAAGTTCCAAAAAGTGCAAGATCTTACCGATGCACAAAAAAAAGTTAGACTCGAAAGAGCTAAAGAGTTGCTTCGCTTGGCCGAAAGTGGTGAACTGCCGAATTTGGTTTTCTCCGATGAGAAACCATTCGTTATCCAGCAGTTTGTAAACAAACAAAATGATCGTGTTTACTTGCCAGAGAGGTCAGCTGAAAATTTGCATCTTCGGTTGGCCACCAGAACTCAAAAGCCGGCCATGGTGATGGTGTGGGCCGCCATAACAGCCGATGGTCGCTCGCCGCTCGTATTCATCGACCGTGGGGTCAAAATAAATGCGCAAATCTATCGCGAAAATATTTTGGAGGGAGCTCTGAAGCCCTGGGCATGCAAACATTTCGGCCGCAGACCTTGGACATTCCAACAGGACTCAGCACCATCGCACTCAGCACGCGCCACCCAAGAATGGTTAAGAAATGAGGTTCCTCGCTTCATTTCCACCGCACAATGGCCACCAAAATCTCCGGATGCCAATCCGTTGGATTATTTTGCCTGGGGTATTTTGGAAAGCAAGGTTGGCACTAAAAAATACCAAAGTGTCGATCACCTCAAGCAAGCGCTTCGCCGAGAATGGGACAAAATACCGCAGAGCCACTTTCGGGCAGCGTGTGACGGTTTCATTGGCCGTTTGAAGGCCATAATTCGTGCCAAAGGTGGCCAATTCGAACAAATCTAAACTGATTCTAAAATTTGATGTTATTTCCGACATTTTTTGCTTTCATTCAATAAAATTTAAAAAAAGATGAAAAAATTATGGCGTTTTACTTTGTTGCAGTTTTTTCATCTCACCTTGTAGATAGTGAGTCAGATTCGAGAAGCGCAAGAATGTTGTGTAAGGGTCATGTACTCGGAACTCAGCGCGAATATTTTGAGGTGGAGAAGATTGTGAAGTGTAAAGTTTGGTGGTGGGGGGGGTCGGGGGGGGGGAGGTGGAGGGGGGGGGTGGTGGGGGTTGTGGTTGGGGGGGGGTTGGTGAGGGGGGGGGGGGGGGGGGGGAAAAAAAAAGAGAGAAGAAGAGGGGGGGGGGAAGAAAAAAAAGGGGGGGGGGGGATATTTACCAAGGATTTGTACAATTGAGGCGTTATTGAACTTATTGAAATCGATGAAAACTAGTTGACATTTTTATTCAAATGTATTACACTGATATATTTCTCATTCGATTAAAATATAACTGACTACATTCTTATGAAATTTCTTTGTGATTCAATTGTCATCGAAAAGAATTACCTAGGTTAATTTCTGCCGGGGAGGGTTTAAAAGGTTTTAGTTTTACCTGCATAAGCTTTCATTCTGGTGTCGATGAAAAGCCAATAACCACTTCTCTTATTAACAAAACGGTGTTCCCGGTATTCCGGAATTGAAATTTGATTGTGTATATGTAATCCTTCGTTATTTGCCCACCCCCAATTGCTGATTTGCTTTGACTTTTTCCGGTTTTAGCATTTTGTTATGAACTGTGAATTATATATGTACCATTCACATGAATTTCAAACAAAGTTAGAATAGGGTCTTTTCAATCAAGACTTGTTTATATGCAGTCAAATTGTCTTGCAGGAGTCTCAATTCAAGAACAGCGTGTAAAAGGTCGCATAAGCTTTTGTAGACGTTACTCGCAAGCAGAAAGAAGCTCATACAAACGGACACTTTCACGAAGTTGGGTAACTTTTCCCTACATGTTGACGTTTTCGAATTGTATGAATGTCCTTCGGTTGGCGAGAAACGGTTATACGATGATTTGTTTACTAATACCACATTTCACATGTGGCTCTTGAAGTTACAAATTGAATTGAGACTCACGACAAGCTATCGAATGATGTTAGAACACCATATTTTTTGTACGGAGCTTTACAAGGTTCCTTGATTTGCATAGGTATAAATGTTTTCAATACATTTCTTAGTCACATCTAACGTGCAGCAAAACAAACAGAATTTAAGAGAAAATGTATGACACACATCAGAGCTGCCCTTGGAATAGCTACTCTGTGAACTTTTTACTGAGTAATTGTGTATGTTATTACAACGGAGTTATTACGGATATTTAGTATGGTTCATTGTTCATTGTTCAATAATTGTTACAAACAAACTATTTTTATCGCCTCGATGATTATGATGGTTCTATTTTTTATTTTTGTTAATGTAACTAAAGTAGTATCTTCTTTGTGTACTCTAGAAAAGATCGACTCTCTCGCGCGTGAACAGGAATAGATAACTTCTTGTTTTTTTTTTTAACAAATTGAAAGCTTATGCTATTTGAGAGATTCTTTGGTCTGGTCGTCTGGTTCAATTTCAGAAATGTCTTGAAAGTGTGGTCGTTGCCCATAGTTTTTTATCTTCGCAGGATTGTAATTACAGGCAATGTCCTGGATTTTGTCGGTCTTTTTGATCACTGGGTAATGCGCACGAAAATTTGAAGTTAAAATCAATAGCATTTTTAAATTTATTACTTTGCTGTATAGTAATGGGAAGTGATCCAGGAATTTAAGTCTGTACATGTAATCAGATCGTTTTAGTTTTTGTTTTTAAGTCTGACTAATTGTTGTTCAATATTAAATTATCTTAAAGATAAATCGTGCAACTCAAATCTTTGAGGATGTATGTGACGGGACCATCATAATTATGATATTATTATTTAAAAACCATGTTAACCTACAATCCTACATGAGTAGCAAACATTTAATCAAACCATGCCTTTCGACGGCTTAAATTTCATGGCTTTTTCTTATCTGGAGAGAGATCACAGACCATATTGAACAGGATTTCCCGGGAATCAATAATAAAGTTTGAACCGTCAACTGTCGTAACTGCACGCTTCTCAAGCATTATTCTATGAACACAAACTTTCTTCTATGGCTGCATGGTATTTTAAATACCTTCAATATAATGAAAATACCTTGTAAATAATGATGTTTTTAATTTCGAGATAATAAGTGGTATTGAAGAAAATTCGAAAAAAATATTTACGATAAGTGAAGAAATCAAAGAATTACGCTGATTATTACACATCAAAGAATTACACTGAAAATTTAATTAATGCGAAAAATAACTTGTTTTTGAGATTAACATAGTACACAATGTTTTTTTTTTATAAAAAATTAATTGAAAAGATTTAGAACCACACGTTTAAAGAAAGCATTATAAGGATTTGGTAATATGCAACATTTGAGAAATGTGGTAGGCTATCCAAGAACTGTCTGAAATTTTCGTCTTAGTTTTAAAACAAACCATAAATATTTTAATCAAATTTTAAACATAAATTGAGAATAGATATTGTTTCAATTCATCAAAAAATCTCTTGAATTAAAGTCTTCAGATATACAAACATAACAATCGGTTTTAGTATACTCCGAACAAATTCCTGAGGCTCCAAAGACCTAAGCCACGAGCCGAATTTAATTGAAAGGCTAATCTAGAAAATAGATACACGATCTCTCAGAATTCAATAGATATAGTATAGTATAGATTGATATGGTATAGATTGTATAGTACAGTATAGAATTCTGAAAATCTAACACACATTTATTGTTTGATTGCACTTTTAGCATCTTGCTCTCTTAAGATGCATTTCGGGGATTATTGACTATATAATCCATACCATACTGAAATTCTAAAGTTTATTTTATTTGAATTAATAAACCTCATTGGATATGTTTTCATAAACCAACATCAGATCACTGTTTACGTTTGTAGATCTTACAGCAAATGGATGTATTTCCTTTAAAAAAACACATGGTTAAAAAATAATGCAACGATGTATCAAAAATTCTTCGCGTATAACGATAAGCAATTTGAAGAGAAATTAAGAAGTTGGTGTTTTTGAGTAATATTTCTCAAATATTAACAAACAATTTTCAATATATTCTCGACGATCCGATCAGGCACATAACCCTTTACCATACTACCCCATGCAGGATAGGCAAGAGGAGGAAATCCCCTTGACTACCGTTCAATAATGCCCTCCGCTCGTTTATAAACTAGATCTTTCAATTATCAAAGCCTGCCGTTGCCCTATACGGAACTATCAATACACTTTCTCTTCATGTCTATTCGTTCTAGCAAAAAATTACCGTCCATTCCTAGCGCTTCGCATGGAGATGATAAATTATCTGCTTCTGACAAACTTCATCAAAGATCGTTACTTCCGCGCTTGGGAGAATACAAAAACAACAATCAATGTCTAGAACATTCGTTCAGTTAAAAAAATAATTTAATTGAATTCAATGAAATATGAATTGAAACCATCAACTACCAACAGAACACTGAATACGGTTATAGATCTTAAGACCTTACTTCAATCCTGGATGACAAAGAACATCGATAATACACCAATATTTCATTTCGCATGGGCCTCAGAACCAAATCCATAAATATATTTTTAATTAGGGTGTTTTGGATAAGCTACAACATTTTTTTTAATACTTCGGTTAAGCCAGTTCAAAGACGCTATCCAAACAATTTAAAAGATCTTTGGTTTTACAGGTAGATCTCAAGAAGAATATTCTAACAGTTTTTGGAAAATTTAGAATATTGATTAAATGGAACAAGAATATAATTAAATATCAAGATTTGAAGAGAACCAACTGAACTATCAATATTCTCTCTTCATATATTTCTCTAGTAAATAAATTTCCACTTTCAAAGCTTCGTGTGAAGGTTTGTGAAGGTACACCCTTCAATAAATAATATCCGTTTAATTCATCCGTGTCTTATGGTCTTCCAGGAATATGAACCGTTCCCATAAACCTCCAACAAAATAATTATTAGTATTATGATCTTTATATTTACAACACCTGAACGTACACACTTAGATTTTTTTACAGAAATCTGTAAAAGTTTACCGAATTCTCAACAGCTGAACGTTCGGTAATCCAATTTAACGGATTTCGGTAAAATTTTACCGAAATCCGGTAATTATTTTACAGATAACTGTAAAATTTCACCGAAATCCGTTAAATCGGATTACCGAACGTTTAGCTGTTGAGAATTCGGTAAACTTTTACAGATTTCTGTAAAAAAATCTAAGTGTGTATAGTCCGTAAAAACTAACTTCGTCATATGAGGTTTGCGTATAATGCTGTTGTTAGTAGCTGATGGACACTTTTCATAATTCTAGAAGTACAGAGATCGAAGTCAACTGAAATATTTTTAATCGGTGTTATTTGTCATCTTACTATTTTCTGGTCTTAAAATCTACAATCCTACCTAGTGTTCTGTAGGTAGTACCCTTTCCTTCCTAGAAAGTAATGTAATAGTTTAATTTGGTTTATACTACTGACCTCTCAACGATCTATATAAAATAATGTAGTGTGTTGGAAGATCTTTTGAGGTCTTAATCAAATGAAATATTGATGTTGAATGGATATTCTTTGCCATCCAAGATTTTTTCTCCAGTGCCATCCCATTCCAATTATCATTAACATTCAAAACAACGTATCACGGTATCAAAATATACAGCAGTATACAGCAAGTACTTGAAAGATACCTGGAAAGTGATGGAAATGTATATATTAATTTTCTTATCGGGATACCAGTTAACGTACAAAACCTCTCATTCCAAAGTAATGCCAGAGTTCAAAGCTCATCCCGTACAAGTTACAAAGATACTCTAAAGGGGATTTTAAATGTCTTAGAATGGCATTGAACCAGCTCAAGGTGGAAAATCTCTATAATTAAGAAGTAATTGTTTTTTTAGTTTTAATATTTGTTTGTAAAACGCCCAAAACAAACGACAATTAAAATATAAATGTTCAATTTTGAATCAACAATAGAAGGGCCGAACAGCATTTGAAAGCGAATGGGGGGCACATCCTCTACCTGATGATTGTTGGTTTGCATGGGTGACCCAGTGCTTTGCGAGGAACGGGCTTAGAAGGATTTGATCTCAAATGATGTTGGGCACTATTCTTTGTGGCTTCAGAATTATTAAATGTCCGATTTTATTTAGCAGTTTTTGAGAAACAGGCTGCTAATGATTATTTAATTTTGAGTATCAAATAAAACTTATGCCTCAGATGTAATGTTTTCATGAAAATACATGATAAACATCGCAGTGACATTTGAAGAAATAATATCTGCTTTCTCCATTTAATACGTAACAATACATCAAATTTGGCAGATCCATGTTCAGAAGATGTCGTTGCGACTTCATTTATATTTTAATAAAAATAATTTGCTTGTATTTAAAATAAATGTCAGCTCCTTCATTTTTTGAAAAAAAAATCTATGGAATGTAAAGAGTTTAATGAACCAGCGGTACAAAAAGATGGCAGTGATTTTCTTCTCTACGATAAAAACGACTGAAGCATTCTATACCAACTGCGTCATAAAGGATACTGAAAAGTGAATAAGATTATTCGTTGTGGAGGGAAAAATTCAAAAATATCATTATTCACTCCATTGTTGTGTAACATTCTGAGATAAACGCACATACGTGCCTATTGTGTTCGAGCTTTTGGGATAATAGTTAAGGTTTTTTATTCAGAATTTGGACAGAAGAACTAAATCCCAACCATATCCGGTTTATGCTTATTGTACCATTACTAAAATGAGAAGAAAAAATACAAAAGCCCTCTTTCCACCTGATAAAACATAAAACGGCATGTGTTCAACATATTGAACAAAACTTCAGGTTTAACAAACATTTAAATACGACCTCACCAAGTCTGCTACAAAAGATTGTTCTGCTATGCAACTGCTTTTCAAATTGGACAAGGGAAGAAATATTTTCACAAAACAAAATAAAACACAATATTTAAAAAAGCGTAGTTCATTTCACTTCCCGGCATATTTCGCTTTTATTCGACGCGCACAGGAAAACAGTTACTAATCATATCAATATTGATTCATGGACGACTATCTGAATTTTATTTATTTCTGCTACAGAGACGTTCGCACTCACACAAATACGTGTTGGTTCTGTGTATAGTGTAAAGTGATGTAAACAAAAGCAAAACGATAAAAATGTTATCTTGGTGTGTGCGGTTTGAACTAGTGTTTTAGCAAAACAATTTACTTGGATCGAAGGGTCTGTGTCTTTAATAAAACTGTTGACAGAAACGGATGCGAGAAATGTGTTTTTTGGAAACGAGTTTTTTGGGTGTCTATTTATTTCGCCTTTGGATCCAAAAGAAACAATTTCATTCTTTCCCAAGCCAGCTTGTTATAATCACGTTTTATTTTCTCGGTTAAGTCTCCCAACTGATTATTTATTATTAGTATATGTAGTCTTCATTTCAGAGTAAAAAATATATTTCAGCAGTGCTTAAAGAGACCACAGTGCTAACGAGCTACACAACTCAACGACTGTCATCTTTTTTAGCCGGTAGAATAATTGGATTAAGTAGATAATGTCAAAACACCTGCATGTTTCACTGTCCTTCATGTACGCCATCGGACAATGAAAGCAGTGTGAACCACATTGTTAGGAAACTAAAATTCAAAAAAAAAAAAAAATTTACTCCACTGATTACCATTCAAGGGATTTACTCAGCCACTTGCATTTTCCAAGGGTAAGCGAGAAAAGGAATTTAATTTTCAGTACGTTACCTGCAGAATTTTTCATGACAAGTTAGTCTGTGTATTACATTGCGACAAATGTTGGGCCATTCAGATAATGAGGATCCCCAAACATCTGTGCAAAATTTTGAGAACTTACCTTTGATAATACAGGGTTTTGCGGATGACATTGCTCTAATAATAATGACAAGTGAGATGGTAGAGGAAATAATGCTACAGTAGAATTTAAGTTGAGAAGTTTAAACTTTTACCAGAAGCGTTTCTGAAACGCATATGTACACTATGATCAAAAAGTTCCGGAAACATGTAATTTAATGAATCACTCTCGACCAATCGAGTTCTTTTATATTTGTTAAGCTACTTCATCTTCAGATATCTATCAGAAATTTGAGCGTGATCGATGCACTAGTGTTTGTTTGGCAGCTTTTTAGATCAGACAACTTGTTGTGTTTTCTCTGAAGTGCGATCATGAATAATTTGGGTTTTAAAGAGTGGTGTTTCCAGCGATTTTCTTAGTGCAAAATTGTTTAATATGTTGCAGAATGCCTATGGGATCTCAGCTCTTCCAAAAACCAGATTATACAAATGGTATAAACATGTCAAAAGTAATCATGAAATGGTCGATTAATTGCCTCGTTCCGGACGCAACATCGAAAACCGGGGAATTGTGGCAACTATTAGGAAAGCTGTGCTTGAAAATCGTCAAGTGAGCTTTACAGAGATGGCTAGTAATCTCAACATCTCAGATGGAATCGTTCTGCACATTTTTTTTTCTTACCGTTTCAAACTTATTGCTTTCGCAATTAGTTTATTGCTTGCTCTCAACTTAGTGTTCTAAATGCACTTCCACAGTTATTAATTGCGAGCTTTCGATGCCAGGTACCATTTTTGCATTAGTATGATTGTGTGTGGTAAGTACAATCATGCCCTATGCCCAGGGAGTCCCAGTTTCGAACCGGATTTATTTAACTATTAGCACAAGTAACAATTTGCCATTTTTTTCAAATATATTGTAAACAGTGCCGGCCTCCTCATCTATAAGGTCAGAAAGTCATCAAAACATACCGACAAACAAAACATGGTAGCCAAAACTCACACCAAGAAGCTCTACCGAGAGTGGCTGACGAAACCGAGGTACGTCGTGATGGACGACGAGACTTACATAAAGGCGGACACAAAGCAATTGCCAGGACCGAAGTTTGACGTTGCCACATTACGGTTGGCCGTTCTTGAGGAGGAAATGAAGAAGGTGGACAAATTCGCCAAAAAGTTGTTGGTTTGACAGACCATCTGTGCGTGTGGAGATATGAGCCAGCCATACCTTGCTACAAATCTATCGAGACGGGTACCTCCAGAAGCACCTGCTGCCCTTCCTGCGGTTTTACGTAGGTGAGACGTTATTTTGGCCAGATTTGGCATCCTGCCAATACGCGTGGCCTGGTACAGAGTGTTAGATTTGGACATGGAGAAGAGATCCAATAAACCAATGAAATAGAAACCTATTCACGATGTTATGGTTAGTCCCTGGAAGTTTGACTACCATTTTTTGGTGTCTCATATTTTTCAAAATCAAAAATGTTATTTGTGATTATGAAACAAGATGTCAACAGTGCATGTAATCTCCGAGAGTGTCTAGTATGCAACAAAGATAAAACCTACAGCTTTGTCCATAAAACATGATGAGAGAACATAATCAATGCGCTGCATAGAATAAGGCTCCTTGAGTAACTGTGCATTATTCTGAAAGAGTCCTTCTTAAACTTGGTTATGATGTACGAGACGAACATAGAACTGGAATAAATTGGATTTAGTGGGGGAGTTCTACGTTATTCTATCGTCCAACTGGAGGTCGCTGAAATAATTGTAGTTTTTTACATTTTCTACTGTATTCTACTGATATTTATCCTTAAACATCACCTTTTTGTGCTAAATATTTGCCTATTTTTTTGTCATAATATAATCTGTTGTTGTTGTTGTTATTGTTGTTGTTGTTGTTGTTGTTGTTGTTGTTGTTGTTGTTGTTGTTGTTTTTGTTGTTGTTGTTGTTGTTGTTGTTGTTGTTGTTGTTGTTGTTGTTTTTGTTGTTGTTGTTGCTGCTGTTGTTGTTGTTCCCCTATACCACCGGCGTCGTCAGTATGCTATGGTATAATCTGTTATTGCTCATCGATCTTTGTTCGGGTCCTCTAGCTAAACCGGTTTGAATATTGGTTATGCACATTTATTTAGATTATTTTTCCTATCTGCTTGGATCTGCTTATCTCGGTTTGAATATTGTTTTTGAAAATTTCTTTGGATTCTTTTTCTTATCTGTTTGGTAGTGTCGATTTGGCGAAAAAATATAAATAAATTTATTGAAATTTTTTCGAGCCATTTTATTTTTATTTTTAATAACGATTCGCCTACACAAATAATTAGATTTCCTCGAGAACATGACAAAACCATTAACAAAAAATGTACCGCCCGAATTGAAATTCGTACACTGGGCTGTACTTGAATAAAAATTCATACTCTTAAATCGAAAGCGGCAGACTAAATTATGAGGAGATTACGGAAAATGTGTCATATCAAGGCTGTTATGAAATGTGACGAGGTATGGGGGGTTTGGGTGTTGTCGAACAACTTACCAGTACGTTCCACATTGGATCTACCTGAGGTTGAAATATCAGCAGTTAGGGTCAAGGATGTAAAATATCGCACCACATAATGTTCGATTCGAAGTCACCGTCGAATAAAAAAAAATAAACTGTGCAAGTACTATATTAATTCGTAGTAATCAACTTTGAACAGAGGAAGACATTCTCTCCAAAAAAAGAAAAGCAGAGCAGACGATGGAAAAATATGACATCAGTCATTACTGTTTTTGTTCATGTGATGATTCATTCCTGTTATGCATTAATTCGACTAAGAATTTTGGCCAAAAAAAATTTTAGATGGATGCATTCAAACGATCATAAGGATTGTTTCCAATGCATTCAGAGCAATTCATGAGCTTCTGAGGCTGGTTTAACTTTTAATGTTCTGATTTTTTCGAGTAATTGGTTACAACATGGAATATCTCGTGACTTTTTCTCGCACGCATTTCAGTTGCTTCTGGATTTGACATGCTGATGGTTGCTGATGACTGTTTACATTATGTTGATGCCTTTTTTCCCTGGTGTTTTACGAAAATATGGATCACTCTTATTTGACTAAAATCTCATATTTAGTTCTCAAAATACGCTCTAACTGAGGCAACATATTATTCATCACCTACTTTCCCTAGCGAAGTAGTAGTAGAATCAGATTGGTCTACCCGGTTTAACGTTTCCAGAGAATGAGTATGTTAGTTTTGTTAAATTAGTTCCATTCATTCGTTTTGGAAAAAGTGTATGTAAACAAATGCAGCCAATACATTTAGTCACATCCATCTGAAGTGAAGAAAAAACTGATATTAATAGTCTCAATTGAATGATTATGTTTTTTTCTACAAATGTTTTTGTTTTTCTGGAATCTGGTATGTGCGATGGCAATCAATAAGCACATCTTGTCAATATCTCACAAGGAATGTTGAAAAATTTGAATGGAGCAAGTATTTTACTTCAATAGATCAGAAATTCAACAGAAAATCTATCAACATTGTCTAATTTACAAAAAGCTGTCATCAAAAATAAACGCTTCAATAGTTGTGGTACATTGGCACCGTTAGAGTATTAAAAGTTTTGTATGAAGCCTCCATACACAACTATTGGTACACTAACGCCCTGCAACTTTTAAAACTTCTTCCCAATATATTGAGCTGAACTCAGAAATCATCGCCAGCGTCAGCGTTGACAATGGGGTTTATCCATTCAAGTTGCTTTAATACTGAAGATTGTACTGGAAAAAAAATGCAACAGACAAAAATGATCACCAAAAATTCCTTTCAAGTCGAAAATTTTTGAAACTCTCAGGGTACATTTAAAAATAAGCATTGAATTTTTTGCGTTATCTAATGCACATAAAGGGAATGGTAGATTTGATAATGGGATATTTTATTTAAATTTTAAGCCAGGTAACGCCTGAATCTAGCCTGTTGTGTGAAAGATTGTAAACATTGTTGTATGGCGCATGAAAGATTGCAAACAATTTCGTTGTTTACGCCTCCTTTGGCTTGGAATTAAACGAGGGGAAATTTTACGCGCTTGGTAAAATTCATTATTTTTTTCTGTGTATAAACAAACACATATTAGCTATGTTTCTGCCAAGTTTATTTATTCAACCTCCACTCCTAGGCTAAATGCCCGCACGTTGAACTAAACGCTACCCATATCCCTACCCAACACTTAAGCCATCTTTCATACACACTTTCATCCAATCTTTCTTCAAATCCTTGTCATTTGTGAGGACCTGCCCTGTTTTCTGGAGCTTGCCCTTCATAATCGCCCAGATTTTTTCTATTGGGCGAAATTCTAGCGAATTTGGCGGATTTGCCTACTTCGGCACAAAAGCAGCATCGTTGGCTTCGTACCATTCCATCACTGCTTTCGCGTAATGGCACGATGCCAGATCAGGCCAAAACAGAGTGTCACCTTTGTGGAACCGGAAGAAGGGCAGCAGGCGCTTATTCTGTTTATCGGTTTGGTTAGGCTCCTTATCTTGAAGAAATGAAGCCCGGCCCGCTTTATTGTCTGCTGGACGAACCAGACGGAAGAATTGGCCTTCTTGGCAACGTCCCGAATGGAATGGTTCGGATTGCGCTTGAAGCAATTCCTCACCTCCCTTGCGTTCACGGGGTTGGCCGTCTTCGCTTTGCTTTCGCAGACAGCTCGCCACTGGGTCGTCTGGGTCTCCTTGAACGATTTTACCACACGGGAAACGGTCGAACTGTCGATTTCCAACTGTTTTGCGATTCACTTGTTGGACTGGCCTGGCTTTTTCACGACCACGCTCATAATTTTTTGTCGAAGCACATTTTGCTTGGAAGCCATCTCAATAACCACTTGACAGATTATGACGATTTTTTTCACATGTAAACAATAGACTTTATACTAGCTGTCAACTTTTTTAATATTTCAAAATTTCATCAATTTTTACCCATGCAATAAAAAGTTATACACAAACGAAAGTGTTGCATTTTTGTCGAGTTCAATCTTTAACCTTTCTATAATAAGACTTCACATCGACGCTGCGTTAGTTCGTCTGTTTAGGTTAATTCCAAATTCGCAGACGTTGATGCCGCATTGTGGTGCCAGCTTTATGTTTGCAACGCTCCATAGCAACGTAGGGGAAGGTGCTCTAATGTGGGTCCATGGATCTAGGATACGGCCTATGCTTAAAATTCGAAGTAAATATTAATTCACTACTTTTACCCTGAAAATCAAAAATATACAGTAGTATTGTCTGACTGACATATCAATATGAAGAAAAAATCAAGACAGGCAATTTTTAACGATAGGCCGAATTCTAGATCCATAGACCCACATAAGAGCACTTTCCCCTATAGTCTGGAAATGTTTTTTATTATCGGTGAGCTCACAAGTAGGCTTTGTTATCTAAAATTGTCAATTCCTTCATATCCAATTTACCTCACTAGAAAAAATAGAAAAGAAAAGTGAATCCTCAGCTGTTCTCCGTTTTAAAGCTTTAGTTTCGTACCAAAATCTATTCCTGAATCAGTAGTGAAACCTGTGAAATCAGAGAAAACTTTTCTCGTAATGTCTATATTGACAATAAGCCGATAGTATGCCAGCTGATCCAGTCTTCCCTCATCAACGGACATGGAATCCTAAGTATTAAGAAAATGGAATCCAAATTGATTAAAATATTAATATTGTTCGTAATATCTATTACAATTTCAGCTGCTGACCATATTAACTGACATATAAATTTTCCATCAAATGTTAGGGTCTCTTGGACGTTTTGGCCCTATGGGTATGCAATCCTAGATGAATCAATTTGTCTGATTTATATTATTTTAGGCAACCAAATTTCTGCGAAGGATGAGGTCTGAGGTATTTCGAATATTGATACCTATAAAACTAAATTTTCAATTCCTTCCTGATGCCATAGCTATAGGTGAGTAATTCAAAAGCATTTTCTAATAACGATATAATATAACTGATCTTCAACTTCGGATCTTAATTGAATAATGAATAATGAATTTTTGTTTGTTAAATCCTATTAAGATATTGAGCAAACTAAATTGGATAGGGGACTTATTTGACAGACGAATCAGTCTTCATCTATTTTTGCATGCACAAGTTGAATCACAGAAAAAAATTTTTTTGTATGCGTTCAAAATAGAAGTGGGATGATTATTAACATGATAAATTTACAACTAAATACACACCTGCACCATTTTTTTAAAGATATCTTGATTTGGATCAATTTAAAATGTTTTATACCAATCAATATAATTTAAAGTTACCATCTATTCACATAGCTTGATTAAAGGGTATACATTAGATTCAATTTCGGACCTACAACTTCTGAATTCTGAATTCTGGTTTTACATTTTTCCAACTCAAAACTTTTCCTGATATTCTGGATTATGTGTATTGTCTGAAAACAATTTTTTTTGTTTGAACAACCTTTGGTCACACACGGTGATAACTGCTTAATCAAATTAATGCTATCTTCTTCTTCAAATTGATAGTTTATTTAAAAAAATCGAAAACAAATTGCTTGACGATGAGTTGGTATGAGTTCTAACTAGTTCTATTAATATTAGCTTAGTTTGTAAAAATATGAATATGAAAATCTTTATCAACTCCAACAGTTTACTGGAGAATACCTCAAAGAATGTTAAGTAACAATTGATATATCAGGGTTTATAGGTTTTAAAAACAGGAATCCATAAAACTGAATAGTTAATGTGTTGTTTAATTCACTCAATCAAAAATTTCATTCAACACATTATTTTTTAAAATAATTTTAAAATGTGAATTAAAGAAAAACGAGAAAATCTTTAATTTCAGTTTCTGTAATTTAATGAAAAAATAAAACGATGCAAAATGGCAACCATTCAAAATCTACTTATTATTTCCAATTGTTCAAGTAATAGCTTTCTCGTATAGTTCTTTAATAAGTTTCACGAGGAATATGCTGGTAAGAGTGTCATCTGCTAATCCGGGTCGACGGTTGGATAGTACCAATTCAAGGACACTGAAAGACCTTTCCACTGAAATCCTATTGAATGTGACAGTCAGCACCACCAATGGCTTCTTTTTAAATTTCCGCATGTGTGTGCATTCGATTAAGCCATTGTTGATACGAGTCATCAATTTATTCAGTCTGAATGACTTGAAAAAATGTTATTGAAAAAATGTCAAGTGGCTTGAGCCTGACATAACTGCTAATAATCCTTATGCCTTATTTGTTTGTTGATAAAAATATGGAAAGGAAATATAAAACACGAGGGAATGGTATTTAAAATCTAGATCATTAAGAAATGGGGCACTTTCAAATGCGTGTTTTTTTTTAACTTTTCTTACAATCGAAAAACTTTCTAAGAGAGAAGAAAGATAATATTAAATGAAGCTGTAATATAGGAGATTTCTATAGCTTTTGAATAAAGGGAAAACAATCTAGCTAAATAGCATAATTTTTAGTGACCGCCAATTTAAGACTAAGACTAAGTTCAATAACTTCTTGAACTTTGAGATTTGACCATATGCATAGCACATTTTTTTTAAATTTTATTTCTTGAAAACAACTGGTACACATCATTCATCGTTATTTCGAAGAAATTCTTGCGCTTTTCTGTTGAGGCCGCCCATTAGCCGGTGTACACCTTCTTGGTTTTGGCTAGCTAGGAAGCTATGAAAATGCTGCTTTTCAAGCCACAGGTACAGATGGCTTGCCAAACCAGATATTTCTTTGCGAACTTTGACAGTTTCGTGTGCTTGAAAATATCTGCTACCTTTCCCCTTCCTTTTGCCGTATAAAACTCCTGTCCCAGGAAGCTGTTTAGTCGGCTTTGACGTAGGTTTCGTCGTCCATTACCACGCAGTCAAACTTCGTCAGCATCGTCGTGTACAGCCTCCGCGATCGTGCTTTGGCCGACGTGTTATGTTTATCATCGCGATTTGGAGTCACTACCTTCTTGTAAGTCGACAGTCCAGCTCGTTTTTTGGCTCGATGCACGGTTGTAGGCGATTCCTGCTTCTTTGCGGCATCTCGGACGGAGAGGTTAGGGTTCCGCTCGAAACTACCGGCAACTCTCTTTGTCGTCTCAGCGGCTTCCGGCTTTCGATTTCCCCCCGATCCAGCTTTCCTGGCTGTCGACAAACGTTCACCGAACACTTTTAATACGTTGGTAACAGTTGATTTAGCAACTTTCAACAATTTCGCCAACTTGGCGTGAGAGTAGTTTGGATTTTCGCGATGCGCGTGCAAAATTTTGATGCGTTGCTTCTTTTCCTTGGACGACATTTTGATAACTGATGTGCCAATCTCAAAATCAAAATAGGAGCATGATGCTACACACACACATCTTCAAAATGAGGGGTGTGCAAAATTTTTTTAACGCACGATTGAAAGGAAATACGTCAAGTTCAATTGACTAAATTTTGATCGAAACGCCCTTTACTTCGACCAATTTTTCAACCGGCCAATGTCACTGGTGACTGCTTTAGCATATGTTTCATCATTGATCAAGAGACATCCATGGAGTTTCGTCAGAACTTGGTCGTACAACTTACGAGCTCGAGTTTTGGCCACTGTTTGTTGTTTGAGGTTTTGGTTGGTTTGTTTACTTGCTCGGTAACACTTATAACCTTCTCTGAGACGGATTCGCCGCACAGTACAAGGGAAGACCGTAGAGTAGGTGAAGACTCTACGGGGCTGAGCTGCAAGCAACTCGGCGGGTCCACGGGTCGCAGATGGTGGGGTTCCATCAGATATGATGGGCAGCTACTGAATACACGAATAAGTAGCCCCGGACGAGCGGCGGGGACTGTTTAGGATGTGGGGAGACTGAGTAGTTGTTGGACTCTGTTGAGTTTCTTCCAAAAACTTACAAATATCCGAAAGCAGCCATGACAAAAGCGAGCCACCCCGCTTTTTAAAAATAAGGGTAAAAATCCAAGCCTTCACCCATTTGAGCGTCTGTTCTCCATGTTAAGGGCGGCTCAAAACAGCGTATGTTCTCCATGTTCGGCTGAGTCACCGTCTTGTTAGTGCGCCCAGGACTCTAAATACAAAAGCCGAAAGTCCTGGTGGTGCTTGGGACTGTTAAACAACAGCATCACGATGGTCCTCCTGTGAGATAGTGGGGTTGGTTGTGGGCCTTGCGAGCCGACACCATTAAAAAGGAATTGCAACGAATAATACACAAGGAAGAAATTCGAACCGGAATAATCGGCATGGACCTAGGCTACGAAAACGGACTAACGATTGGAAACTCGGGACGGGAGCGATTCTTTTGGGCGGGCGGCATCGGGGGGGCGGCGGGGGGCCCAATACACACGAGCTGGGAACAGCTTTCATCGTGATGGGTGAAATGCAGAACCGGGTGATCGGATGGTGGCCGATCATCCCCGAATGTGCAGGTTGAGGATCAAGGGCCGGTTCTTCAACATCAGCATCATGAATGTGCATAGCCCTCACCTCGGAAGTACCGATGACGACAAAGATGAACTCTACGCGCAGTTGGAGCGTGAATACGACCGCTGCTCAAACCATGATATCAAAATCATCATCGGGGATTTCAACGCTCATGTTGGCCAGGAGGAGGAGTTTAAACCGGTGATTGGAAAGTTCAGCGTACACCAGCTGACCAACGAAAACGGTCTTCGACTTATCGACTTCGCCGCCACCAAAATCATGGCCGTACGTAGTACCTTCTTCCAGCATAGCCTACCACATCGGTACACCTGGAGGTCACCGAATCAAACGGAATCACAAATCGACCACGTTTTGATAAATGGCCCGCACTTCTCAGACATCACCGACGTCAGAACCTACCGAGGCGCTGACATCACTAACTAGTGATGGTTAAGATGAGCTCAAAACTCTCCGTAGTGAACAACTTTCGGTACCGGCGCCCGACACAGTACAATCTCGCGCGACTGAAGCAATCTGACGTCGCCGCAAGCTATTTATGTACGCGCAATCGCTCGAAACTGCGCTGCCGGAAGAGGGCCAGCTTGACGAAACCCCTCTCGAGAACTGTTAGAACACCGTGAAAACAGCTATTAGCAGCGTGGTGGAGAACGTCTTAGGCTATGTGGAACAAAGCCGACAGAACGAGTGGTTCGACGAAGATTGTCAGCAGGTGTTGAATGAGAAGCACGCAGCGTGGGCACTGATGCTGCGTCAAGCTACCCATCATAGTGTGGAACGATACAGACAGAAGCGGCGACAGCAGACTTAACTCTTCCGGGAGAAAAAGCGCCGCCAGGAGAAGGAGAAGTGTGAGGAACTAGAAAAGCTGCACCGCTCACATGAAACGCGAAAGTTCTACCAGAAATCCCGCAGAGGCTTCGTGCCGCGAGCCTAAATGTGTCAGGATAAGGATGGGAGAAGCCTGACGGACGATCGTGAGGTGACCGAAAGGTGGAAGCAGCACTTCGATGAACATCTGAATGGAGTACAGGAAGAGGACCAAGACAGCGATGGAAGAGACGTAGTCGATGCAGTAAGTGACGGAGATGTGCCACCCCCGACGATAGGTGAAGTTAAGGATGCCATCAAGCAGCTGAAGAACAACAAATCGGTTGGAAGGGATGGAATCGGAGCAGAACTTATCAAGATGGGCCCGGACACGTTGCCAAATTGCCTGCATCGACTGATAGTCAGGATTTGGGATATCGAACAGCTTTCGGAGGAGTGGAAGGATGGGGTTATCTGCCCAATCTATAAGAAAGGCGACAAGCTGGACTGTGAAAACTATCGTGCGATCACTGTCCTTAATGCCGCCTATAAAGTATTATCCCAAATCATCTTCCAGTGACTGTCGCCACTAGCAGATAGATTTGTGGGAAGTTATCAGGCCAGCTTCATCGACGGACGGTCTACAACGGATCAAATCTTCACTTTGCGGCAGATCCTCCAAAAGTGCCGTGAATATAGAGTCCCAACGCATCATCTATTCATCGACTTCAAAGCCGCATATGATAGAATTAACCGATATGAGCTATGGAAGGTCATGGACGAGAACAACTTTCCGGGGAAGCTGGAACCCAGTGCTGTGTGAGGATATCGGGTGGATTATCGGGTTCATTCGAATCCCGCAGGAGGCTTTGTCAAGGTGATGGTCTCTCTTGCCTCATGTTCAACATTGCTCTTGAAGGTGTTATGCAACGAGCGGCGTTTAACATGCGAGGCACGATTTTCAACAGATCCGGTCAATTTATCTGCTTTGCCGATGACGTGGATATTGTCGGCAGAACATTTGAGGCGGTGGCAGTGCAGTACACCAGACTAAAGCGCGAAGCAGAGAAGATTGGGTTGAAGATAAATACGTCCAAAATGAAGTTCATGCTGGCAGGCGGAACCGAGCACGACAGGACCCGACTGGGCAGCAGTGTAACGATCGACAGCGATAAGCTCGAGGTAGTCGATGAATTTGTCTATCTCGGCTAACTGGTTACAGCGGACAACGATAACAGGCGTGAGATCCGGAGGCGGATTATCAGTGGAAGTCGTGCCTACTATGGGCTCCACAAGCAACTACGGTCAAACAGACTTAGCTCCCGTACAAAGTGCATCCTGTACAAAACGCTAATAAGACCGGTTGTTCTCTACCCTGGATACCACAAAATAAATTGGAACACATCCGGGCAAGTTTGGTTCTTCCTGTAAAATTATGCTTTTAAATTGCTAGATTATCTTTTTAGATTCATAGAAAATTAAAAGAATTTTCAGGTATAACTACAGCTTAAATTAACATTTATAATTCCTGTCATCGGCAAAAACGAAATATTCTCGACTCTTGAAACAACCCTCTTCATTTATTCAGTTGCTGCGTAACACGCGGTTGTCATTCATCATAGTCATGTTTAATAGTAAACAAGGAGACAACTCATTCTCAACATATAGACCCTGAACAAATCCTCCAAATGATTATATTATCGACCGAGCCAGACCCGACTGCCCACAAAAGTGGGATATAATTTTCGAAATCAATCGATCAACTTATGGCGTCAGCCAGTAGTGTAGCACATCGCATGGTGGAGATCAACCATTAGTGTGGCTTACGTTACACACACACATGATTGATTGACACCGGTCAATATGATATGCTCGTTGCGGTTGTGGATAAGCTAACTTTGATGGGTTTCTGATGACACAAATGCCAAATTTGAATCAACAGATGGTTCGAGCCGGATCGATAAACGTTAGTTTAATCATTTTTCAGCTGATAGGAGATATGTGAAGCGGGCCACTCCATCATAACGAGTGCTAAGTATGTATAGCCTTTACAAACCTATATTCATCTTAGAGGCCGAATAGAACACAACGTTCGGCAACGGCAATGACGTGGCAAACGTGTGTACATTAGCCTGGGACAAAATTTAAATTCCAGTTCCCTAATGATTTTTAGACCCGGCAACGTTGTAAAATCTGATATTTGGTTTTAATTATTTATGAAAATAATATAGCTGAAACTGAGTTGCTATCCAATCGAACGGCTCATTGAACTCTTTTCTCTTGCAGCACTGCCACCTGCAACCTGCTGCTGGCTGCGCGAAGCAACCACTGTGTTTGTTTATGTTCACTCTGCATGGAAGAACTGTGCTGCTAGAAAAAACAGTCCAATGAGCCGTTCGATTGGATAGCAATCAGTTTCAGCTTAATAACTTTTTCCACAAGCGTCGGATCGCTTTGCGATCTTCTAAGAAAAGTTTCTTTGAAAAATTTCCCAGCAAGTTAAGGGATTGATTTATTTTTGGAGGACAACGGGTCACCTTGCCAGATATTTCTTTGAAAAGGTAAGTTTTCCCATATAAAATACTATGGAAAATTAAAACTGCGAGCGCTAAAATATAGTTTCACCGATCGAGTTGAAATTTTGCACAATTATTAAAGGAACCACAAGGCTCCCAAAATCAATAGGGAACGAAAATAATTTTGTTTCATATATCCGTGTCCCAGGCTAGTGTACATATACTATGAAATCGAGCTTTCCATTAATCATTCAAAGGGCACTTTGATCCATAGTCATATGGATTGCAGTTTCTACTAAATAAAAGTGGTTTGATTTTTTTTACGATTATGTACAAATAATGCAGTTTATATATTTCGGCAAACTGAATAAACAGTACGAATCGTACGCTATCACAGAAACAAGAGTTTCATGTGAAACATTTTTTTTAGATTGAATGAACAAGATTGAAACATGAAAATGGCGAACTTGGCATTCGCATGCTCAAGAATTATAAAGCTCACATGAATAGGAACCACTTAAACAATATTATTTGAAAGTTCAAGAATTCTTATTTGTAAAATTTACAATAATCATTATATCTCAATTTTGAAAGCACAAACTTATCAAACGGCTTCTCCCTCTCGCAGGTCAAATTTTTCACCTTGTCGACGGTGAGAGGGCTTGTTTCGTGCTATAAACATGCATGTGAGACCAAGAATTTGACCAGTAGTGAAAGTATCACATATTCTGCACATTTATTTCACTGCCACTTTGTAGAACGTTTATATAAAGGCACTAACATCAGGTGTGATACTGGCGGGTTATGCCGTAATTCACTCTTAGACTTCTTATTTTCTATGAAAGATAAACGACTAAAAGTACACTTTTCATTTTCGTGGCAACTTATGTTGTTGTTTATCTATTTGTTTTATGGAATGAATAACCAAAATACCTAGTTTGCTCATGGTATAATAAGTAATTGCAAAATGTTCGAAAAGGGTGAATATTTTGATCATGGTAAATATCTGACTGTTCGAAATGAACCACATAGCCACAGAAAAGTGTTACTTTGAACTGACTATGACAAGCATGTTTATTAAAGATAGGACGCGGAGGACCCGCTTAGGAAGCACGAACAGAAGAGTGAACTTTTCCAAGTAGTTTATTTCAGCTACGGTGCGGAGGGTCCGCTCAGCGATGGTCTAGTGTTTGGCTTACTTTAGAAGAGGGGGGGGGGGGGGGGGGATGTTTTAATCACGGTAGTTCCATTTCAATTTCGGTTCAGTTCCATATCGATTCCGTTTTGATTTCGTTTCGGCTTCATTTCGGTTCTATTTCGATTCCGTTTTGGTTCCGCTTTGGTTTCGTTTCGATTTCATTTCAATTCCATTAAAATTCCATTTTGGTTCTATTTCGGTTCCGTTTCGAATCCGTTTTGCTTCCATTTCAATTCCATTTCGATACCGTTTCGGTTCCATTTCAGTGTAATTTTGATTCCATTTCAATTTAACTCAAGTTCAATTCAATGTCAATCAAGAGATATTTTTCTCTGTTTTTTTTTTAACTCCGTGATATTTGAGCTAATCTATTCATTTTACGTATTATGTTTATTTTGTGAAAATTGTTTATTTTGTGAAAACAACGTTTGAGTGCAGCTTTGGAAAAAGACTGCAAGTCAAGCAACTGCTAGGGCGGACCAATTGATGTTCAATGGAAGACGGATTTTGATGATTTGCCGTTCAGATCTCGATCATTCGGACCGCGGAGGGCTTCAGATAAGTACTGAATTGAATTATTGTTTTGTATACGTACAGTAAAAGGTGATTTGAAAGAGGGAAAATCAATCAGTGTCAACTTTAAGATGAAGAAGAAAAAGCTAATGTGGCGATAGCCTTTTGCGGTGGTAGGATCTTTGCCAGGCTTGGGAACAGGGACCATTTTGGCTATTTTCCAGCAAGATGGAAAGTAGCCAAGCTCCCAGCATCGAAAACTGCTGCCATATGACAGAAGGAATCGACACTGAAGTTTTTCAACTCGAGGTCAATACCATACGATATTTTTATTTCTACAGGGACAGTTATGGGAGTTTCAGCGACTCGAATCATGGCCTCCCTAACTGCAACCTCATGGGGGCTCACAATATCTTGGCCGAGGTTGTGAAATGCTGACCAAGAGCATGGGCCTTTTCGTCTGGGGTGATAGATGGAATAGAATTCTAATCGAGCAGACTGGTCTTGGCTTATTTTTCAGAATTTTGGAAACCTTTTTACACAATCTGGGAGCGAGAGGATCTTATTTTAACCCGTTCAGGCCAAAAGGAAAATGGCTGTATAAAATCACACACTGAATAAAAGTGTACACTGTTTTGGGCATGCTTGTTCTACATCAATTCTTATATCTAGGAAAAATAAAAAATAAACATATGAGTTTAAGGCCTAATTGACAACCTAGAACATCCAGCATTTGAAGAAGTTCAGAAAGAAAAAATAAATGTCTTATTAATTAAAGCGTTGTATTCAGAGCAGCGTTGCAAGGTGGATTTATACAATATCGGTATTGCTTATTAAAAAATATCGGTATTTATCGGTATAAAGTAAAATTCAGATTTTTTTCAAGTGAACTATAGTTTAATTTTGATATAAGATTACAATATATTTTGGCGATCATTTTTCTTCTATTTTTAAATTTTATATGGACAAAGTTTGACGTAAACATAAAAAATAAAATAAAAAATACATTAGCCATTTTTTTATATTTACCATCTCGAGGTTGAATATGTATACTTTGAATAAATATACATTTCAATATATATTTTTTAGAATACACACTTCTTAAGATGTTATTAAGATAACAAAAATCATGTATAGTGATAAGGTTTTTGAGCCAACTCCCGTTGTGCTAAGCACATCCCTTATTTTTTTTAAATAGATTTTAACACAAAAATGGATTAATTCTAGTGTATACCGCTTCCAATTTTATACACTTTTCCATACATACCACTGGATTTGTTAAACACGAAAAGCTAAGATATGATCGATTATTTAACACTGCTTCTTGAGCGCATAGTGAATTTTATATTTTTGATTTTTTTTGCTTGAAAGAACGAAAATAGGCGACAACGACGAAGTAGCGCTCTACCCTATCAATAAACAGGTAATTTTTTTTGAAAACCCCATATTAAAAAGCATAAATGTATAAAGTATTGTTGCTTGTTACTATAGGACTGATGAGTTTACCCAACAAACAAACGAAAGCAGTAAATAAGCATACATGCTTTATAACAGCTGAATCAAGACTTTTGTGGCTGAATAAAAAATCTGTCTGAAATATAAGCTGAATAACCATGTCTTCAATTGAAACAATAACATTATTTCAAGTGTTTCATTTTGTTTGAATAACATGCTTATTAAAAGCTATTTTAGTATTTATATGTAACTAAATTTACACAGTTCAACAAAGAGTCGAATATCAGTTTATAAATCTGTTGAAACATCGTTTATATAGCCTATTTGTAGTTATGCTGTATAAATGATGCTATATTCATTGAATTAAGTTACTTCCTATGTTTTTGTTTATGAGTTTAATTTTTGGTACTGGTGAAAAAGTATTGACCTGTTTTCAAGAGTTGAAATTATAGTCAATTGCTTGAAGCAAATACCTCAAAGGCTACCCTTTACATTGCCCATCAGAATAGAAAACAGCGCAGTGCTTACAAATAACATCAGAAAACATTGTCATATCTTTCAATCGTCTCTTGTTCAATATGCCCTTGCCAGTAATGCACGTAGTAAAACCGAACATCAACCATCAAAGCTTGGTAATTCAGATGTTTAATAACAGCATTTAGAAGGTTTATTTGAGCACTGATATTGCTTATATACAGACAACGCTATAAATAGAATATCAATGTAGCTCAATAAGAGTATCACTTCTGTTACTATTCAATATATAACATTGAGCTTATATAGCCGATTCGTTTGTACTTCATTCAATTCTAGAATAGCGCAGTTGGTAAGTCACGTAGTTGAGGATACGAAAGTTGATAGTTCGAATCTCGCTATTTAATGGTAATAAATAAATGTTACAAAATGTTTCTGTTGATGTCTATGCATAATAATATCAAATTAAATATGCACAATATGAAATCCAAATAAAAATGTTTGTAACATATGGAAAATCATACAAAAACCCCAACAAAGTTTTATGAAAATTTTAAAAAGTTGAACAAAAGTTCTATAAAAGACACCACAGCTTTTTTAATATGCTCAATGATGTTGAAGAATAATATATTATTCTTAACAAACACTCGCTTAGCTCAACAAAGGTCTCTTCGACTCTCGGAATTACCCTCAAGTTCTGTAAAGCATTAAAACAGCAGTTATTCAATTATCAGCTGAACTCGATTGCTGCAAACTTGCTTCTTAAGCATATGCAATTGGCAGTGTTCAAAAGCATTTGGCGACAGCTTAATAACTTCTCCAAATTTGTGTGAATAATGCCTGAACAAAAGCTGTGATGGAAAATAGTTCAGAGATTATTCAACACGCTGCTGAATTAAATCGCCATACTGATGTTTATTGAATGAGTGATTATTTGTTGGGTATTATGCTTAAAATTACAACCTGTCTTCATTTGCTAACGCATTTAATATCATAATTAAACTCGTTAATTTTATCACAGACATACAACCATAACACATCTACTTTAAAATTAAATGCTTAAAAAGGCAGGCATCCATTTACTCTAACTTGAAACTTTTTCCGTTTCTCGCTCGCCTCGCATAGCACGTAAGCAACGGAGGAAACAAAAACAGAAGCAAAAGCTATAGCTAAAAACAAAATACAGTGACCATTCGCTCATTGCAACATCTGACAACGTCAAATCGACTGTCAAAAACTCGTGAACAATAGATCGTAAATGACAGATTACTGCTTGACATTTGCATATGACAGTTAATTGCTTTTTAATTGCAAAACGTTGCAATTAGTGGACTTGCAATGAAAAGACGTTTCAATTAACGAAATTGCAATACGCGAATGGTCACTGAACGCATAGTGAGCGCAGTTGCAGCCGCAGGGTTTTTCATTTGAAGAATGGCGAGGGCGAGGGATAAGAAATCTAAAAAAACACTGATAAATCATAAACCAAATATAATGTTGAAATAACTTTCATTGAAAATAGGTATTTATCGATATAAAAAGTTGGAAATCGGTATTTTCAGAGCCCTTGTCGGTATATCGGTATTGAGAATAAAAATCGGTATAAATACCGATAAATCGGTATACCTGGCAACGCTGATTCAGAGACCGAAATTTTGACCTACTTGAGAAGAGAAAAGTACTTTTTCACCTGCTTGGAGAAACAGATGAGCATGTGAGAAGTGAGAAACTATTATACGCTCACAGCAGTTTTCGCGAGAAAAGCAACGGCGATTTATAATTTTCGGAGAGCATGAGTAGCTGATAAATCGTTTCTTTTTCGGTGAACCTAGATGCCGATATTTATTTTTGACACCTGAAATGCAGCAGGCTTCATTTATTATTTATGGTCCATGCACCAGTTTTTCATTTATGGTTCATGGCGGTACCAGTGTGCACCGGCTTGGCCTTGTTTTCGGTTTTTGCTCCTCGTATACGATCTAGGTAGCATGTTTTCAGTGAAAAATGTGACATGAGAAAATATTTTCGTTGAATTTTGGAGAGAGATATTTTCGCATATGCAAGAGAGAGGATAATGAATTATCGGAGAAAAAGGAGAGATGAAAATTTGAACGGTTCGCTACTCATCGACAATCTGCTTGAGAGAGAGCATGGTTTTCACCCAGCTGAGTGAGAATTTCGATCTCTGGTTGTACTACAACATAAAATTGTAGTGTTACACAATAGAAGGATAGACATCAACCACCGTTTCTGTCGCTCTCCCGTTCCTATGAGAGAAGTCGCATATTAATTTGAGATTATCCAGGGTTGGCATGTGCACTGATGCATGGCCCTTGTATTCTAGCTGGGAAAAGTTGATAAGTGGATGACAAATAAATGGGTTCGTGCAAAATTACAAAAAGAAATAGGATTATGATGCAAAGTACACTCAGTAGCAAAAAAACGCCGAGCAAAATTTTGCTTCCATAATCATGTTGATAGAATTTATAAATTTGAAGTTTTGATAACATAAAAGTCGTTTTTGGACAAACCAATTTCAAAAATACGTACTTTTGTGAAAAATTTAAGTAGCATAATAAAAATTTCAGCACAGCCTAAAAAAGCATAGGAAATAATGTGGACAAAATTTGAACTATTTTCATCAAGCGGTTTGGACCACAGCTGGCGTCAATTATCAATATTTTTAGCGGAATTTTTGACAGAACTATCATTAATGTATTGACCTTATGTGACCAAAATTTCATGTTGATAAAATTTACAAATTTGAAGTTTTGATAACATATGTCAAAAAAGTCGTTTTTGAACATACCAATTTCAAAAATACGTACTTTTGTGAAAAAATTAAGTAGTATAATAAAAATTTCACCACAGCCTAGAAAAGTATAGGAAATAATGTGGACGAAATCTGAACTGTTTTCATTAAGTGGTTTGGACTACTTACTAATATTTTGCTGTACCTGTTGTAGACTCCCAGTACCTCCGATTTCCCCAAAAGCTTTGAGGATAACTTGTCTTGCCTCAAAAGTTCTCCTTTTTATTGTATTGGCCTCCATAACCAAAAGGGCACCATTGCAGAGCATATGATTAATCAAATTATTCGCAGTTATACTCGCCCAACGCCCCCGGTTGGGTGGGGGATAGAGGATGACACACACACACTCACTCACACACACACACACACACACACACACACACACACACTCACACACACACACACACACACACACACACACACACACACACACATACACTCACTCACTCACACTCACACACACACACACACACACACACACACACACACATATATACACACACACACACACACACACATACACTCACATACACTCACACATACATTCACACACACATACACACACATACACATACACACACATACACACACACACACAGTTAAATTCAATGTCAATCAACTAATCATAGTTTCATTTTTTCTTTATCCTCTGCTGTCAAGGTAAATAAAACTCAATAGCTCGGGGCTGTAAAATGAGCACCATTGACATAAGACAACCTGACTGACTGACCCTTATAACACACTTTAAAATGGAAGCTCATTACATACTATAATTTACATACTAATTCAAACTTTTAGGATTATTATTAGAAGATACCTTTGTGCTGTAAATAGCCAACATAGGCGCACCATTACTTCAACTACCTGGTCCCAGGGCTGTTCTGGTTTTTTACTTTTTTGGAAAGATGCACACTAGTGTTGCCATATCAGTGGTAATGAAGTCCAAAAGTTCTTCTGAAAATTCTCCAGTAGTTTTTGATCGATAAACATTATCATTCTGAGATGGTGATCAATGATCAAATACATAATTTGCAAATAGTAGTACAACGCTTTGT
Source organism: Aedes koreicus (assembly GCA_024533555.2). Lineage (NCBI taxonomy): Eukaryota > Metazoa > Arthropoda > Insecta > Diptera > Culicidae > Aedes > Aedes koreicus. The sequence goes on from JAHHFK020005843.1 coordinate 46,670, forward strand.
AAATACTGCTTACAGTTGCCAATTGCAAATAACTTTGTTGAAGAGGTGAAGGAAATCAAACCCAGCCTTATGAATAAATCGTATAAGAGGCACGCTACGTGTAAACCCAAGTAACAATTCAAATGCAAATTGGTTTTATTCGTGTTTTATGGTAGTTTTATCCAAGAATTATGGAGATCATTTGGTTTTATCAGGACATTTTCCAAGTTAAGGTGGTTTTAATTGATTAACAGTTCTTAAGAGTGATTAAAGAACACTTGAAGAAACCTCCATAAAACTACATCATTTATAAGTGTAATTCACCTTATAACTAGTTTTATAAGCCGGAAGTAGTGCACTGGAATCGCTCAGTGATCCACTACACATCGCACTTCTTCCGAAGTTAGGTTTAGCGTATAGAACAAGAGAAATATATTTTTTCGCTCAACTGATGACTCAGCCGTCGACGCAATATTATTATCTGTTATTCTTCCCAAAACCATTGGTAGCATATTCAAGTTAGAGATTTGTTTTATTGTTCTTATCGACTTACGCTGGGGAGATAAAACAATAAATTATATGCTGTAATTATGACTAAGAACAACAATTATGCATAGGCTCTTTTGATTTAGACGTTGACATTTTCTTTGTTTATGATTTGCCTTCTCTACACTGGTTTTATGGCTATCTTACAAAAGACTGGTTTACCTTGAGCAATTCAAACAAGTTTTATTCAAGCGTAACTCATCTATTTCAAGAATAGAACAAATAAAGATGAACTTATCGCGCTCCTCATAAAATCTTGTTAGTCTTGTTCAAGAAATATTAGTTTTATTTGCGTTTTATGGTAGTTTTAGATAAAACCATTGAAAGAAGCGCGCGTGGCTATTCTGGATTCCCTCAGAATGGTAGCCATTTACATATGTATGCAACAAAACTCTAGTTTTTCCAATGCTACGAACAAACAGTGCTGTTTAAAATACATTTTGAAACTTAAAATGGATTGTAGACACAATTTATTAGCCTTCTCACCTAATTGTTGATTTTAAATTTATTTTTTATTTTTAAATAAATGTTCTAGCCATAATTCAGTGGCACATTAAAATTTTCGAACTTTTATGTTATAAAACACCAATAAACTGAATGTCGCAGGAAAAATGTATCAATTGCAGGCAAAAAACACATGCATTTATGGTCAATTTTACAATTAATTTACATGCGTATCCACTTTGGAAACGAAATACCATATGCTAATCGATATTTTTTTCTTTAATAACTTCCACTCAACTATAACCAAAAAAAAACCCCATTCAGCAAAAAATCTTCGTATAAAAAAAAGAACAAATCGAAAATCTTCGAAACACATTTGTGACGGACTCGAAGTGTTCTTAAAGAGGAAAATCATAAAACTATCAAAACTTGTGGTAGTTTTATCATAGTTTTAAGCATGTCTTGAATGTCATTACAAGTATGTACCGATAAAATTATCAAGTTTTAAGCGAACCTTGGAAAATAGTCTTGAGAACCTCCTGTAGTATGAGCCTTTTTGAACTTACGAGGGTTTTATGGCTGTTTTATCGATGTTATGTAGAATATCTAGTTTTATGCGTGGTTTTATCAAATGAGCCTTGAAAACTTCTTCAAGTGTACCTTAAAATTGAATTTGTTACTTGGGAAGGCAACATTTATGCTAAGTGAATGACCAGAAAAAAATTTAATCCACCTTCATAGTTTTGAATTTCTGGTTTTAAAATCTGCAAAGTATGAAATATTTGATTGGTTCGCCTATGAAATATTTTATTGGTTTGGATTGTTATTTAACTTAAAATATAAAATAATATTAAAAATTGATACAGATAAAATTTATTAACGACATTGATTTTCTCTATTTAAAGGGAAAAAAAGAGTCAATATAAGTATTAATATGTCAGCAATGTAAAAAGTAAGACTATAAAAGCTTCTGAGATTGACTTAACATTTGAACTTTCCTTCTCTTAAGTAAAGTTCTTCGATGAAGAAAAATGCTATTTTTGCTGTAATGGTTACACAATTGCATATTTTCATTAAAGTAGTCACGTGGAAGTTGCGACTTTGTCGTATGTGAAGGCAAAAATGGCCGGAAATATGTTAAATAAATCAAATAATTTAATAGTTGCTGACAGTAACTTGCTGTAAGAATGAACTTTAATGTTATTCCAGGTGTTGACATCAAAACTTCAAGTCACTTCGATTTCTTTTTGAGAACATCTGAGTGCATAAGGATATCAAAAAATGTTATCAGTCTTAGAAAAATGATGTGTCCTACTACAACTGTTTCCTTGCATACTTTTAAAGCCAACAAATTACAAAAACATAATTTATCAAAATGGGACATTTTAGGGTTGTCACAGGTGCTCAGTCAGGTCCTAATTACACCAGTTGATCAAACAATAAAATACTACAAGGTACAGCCCAATGGGGTTGTGCGCAAAAGTGACGTAGGACTACGGTGCAATCTAATTCCCATACACGTCAGGGCCATCCACTAATTGATTTAAGTCAGTCCTCAAAAGGGCCAAGAAAAATTCCATTGTACACTCTTTGAAAAGCATCTGGTGGCTCTTAATTATGATACGGCCCCGGTTTTATTTTCTACGATGGTTGAGAGGGCCACTCTCTCTAACGCGTAGAAGATAGTTATGGATCTGTTGGTTCATTGGTTGTTAAACGCGCTTTGCTATTTATTCCGGGAAGCGGCGTTTAAAGCAATGCCATGTTCAGCCGGGGCGCGGTAATGGAAATTTCAAACAGCACAAGAGAAAAAATCATCCAAACGAACTCTTCAGTTGGCAAACTAATTTGGTTGGCCGCCGCAAACTGTAATCCTACAGCCACTGCACAGCTTAACGACTGTCGTTAGAGTGAATCAAAATGTTCTGCTAAAAGCTATTAGGTAAAGGCATCGGATGCTAGTGCACGAAAGAAGGCGGTACCAACGAAGGCAATGTGTTGCACATTGCATCAAAGGGGACGAACTTCAATTATTGCGCCACAATAATAAGTTCTAATTATTACACGCAAGACGGATGATTTTCTTAACCGAAACTTTCCTAATTTGCTTGCCACCGCCAGCAACTAATCCGCTATGTATAGCTAGGAACTACAACGAACTCAACCACATGGTCGGTCTGAAGTGACGCAGTTCGGCTCGAATTCCGTACGTTGCTTGTTCAACGTTCTTTGTCATTTACTACGGGACGCGGCGTTTAATAAATGCTATGTTCAGCCGGGGCGCGGTAATTGAAATTAATTTCAAACAGCACAAGAGAACATTTCAACCAAACAAACTCTTTAGCTGCAAACTAATTTGATCGTCCTGAAAAGGACGGATTAAGTTGACGGGGGAGAAACAGTTCGCGATTGAACTTGGACTTTCTTTCTTGGTTCATCTCATCTTCATTGCGGGTGGCCATCTGCAGGTGACTTGGGATGATTGATTCTTGTCTCGTTGTTACGGGCGGCTTTTTCCCGCCAACTCGTAGGCTTCAGCAGCCATCTTTCTCGCAGCGAAGTTGACGGGAGCATCGGCAACAACAGCCAACTGCACCAACGCCTCTCTGGGCAGCGACTGCTCGTCCAACTGCAGATCCTACTCTGCACAGCTCCACGACCGCCGGAAAACTAAATCAAAACGCGAAGGTGTACACGTTATATAACATTCATGGCTGCCTAAGAGACGTTCCTTACTTAAATATGAAGTCTGTGCGCGGAAAGTACTGTGCATTTGGTAAATTTACTATGAAAAATCGATATTTTAAGACATCACTTCATATTTGCGTTAATTTTATTAGTTGCATGTTTAAAATCAATAGTTTGAAATATTTAAACCGAAGCGTAGAAAATGTTCCGATCGATTGGTGCAAACATTTTGGAAATCAATCGTGGAATGACTTAGTTACTAACGTTCAAAACCTATATATTTTTCGTGATGCTCCAAATTTTCGCAATTTGAACGTGTACCCCAGTATCGAAAACACAGACGTAGTCGTACGTCAAAAAATTAGTAATGAATTAACCATAAACAAAAATGGGAGCAGAGTCCATATCTGTTGGATCAAACGGAAAATGGATCCTGTTTTCATAGACATCTATTCGATAACGTATATCGTAATAATAATATTTAAATGAAAAAGGATCTGATAAAAAGCGATAAAAAAAATGAAACTAAATCTCACTGCAAAAAGTCGTTAATACCATGAAACATAAAAAAGAATAAAAATAAACTGAGTGTTAGATAATTTATTGAATTAACCAAAGTTGCAATCCAGATGTTAACAGCAAAACTACAAGTCACAGTTTACCACAAAAGTTCAACTCAGTGGACGCAGTGGTTCTACGCCCCAACAAGTCACAGTCCTTTCTTTTTGAAAAAAACCTGAATGCATAAAAAAAATCAGATTTATGTATTCCACGGGAATTGAAATAAATGCTTGTTTTCATGATGATAACGACCTCAAAATTTACCCTGGTCAATCAGTGATGTTTTGCCTATTTTTTCATGGTACATTGCGAACAGGAGTGATTTCTTGACATTTGCTCAAAAGTGCCTGAGTCTCAGTATGCATTCATCGACTACTGGTCGAGCTGCTTAGAGGTATCTAGCTACATCTTATTGTTCATTGCAAATAATTTTTATTTTCATTTGGAAAATAGTAATAAGAATAATAATAGTAATAATGAAATTTTTATCTACTTCAAGGTTACATGGAAAGTGATTCCAGTTAGTAAAGATATTTTGATGAATTTATCATATGGTATTTTTCTATTAATATAAAGGGTGTCCACGATGAAATTGCCACACACAAAATTGATTCGCAAAATTCGAGTTTTCATCCGATTGCCATCAAATTTTCAGGGATTGAGAAATAACTATTAAACTTCATTTTACCATTTTACTCGTATTTTATTTACAGTCCATACGCAAATGCCCGCACCTTGGCCTTAACCCCGGCCATAAGATTCTGCACAACCTGTGAATCAACCGTTTTTTGCATGTAAACCCATACTTTCTTCAGTTCCTCGACTGTCTTCACTACCTTAGGTCGTTTAAGAAGGTGCTGCTTCATAATCGCCCAGTACTTCTCGATGGGGCGGAGCTCCGGAGTGTTGGGAGGGTTGAACATTTTCGGCACGAAATTGACCTTATTGTCCGCATACCACTTCAGCACGTCCTTGGAGTAGTGGCATGAGGCCAAATCCGGCCAGAAGATTGTTGGGACGTTGTGGGCCTTCAGGAGAGGAAGCAGCCGCTTCTGGAGGCACTATTTTATGTACACCTGTCCGTTCATCGTGTCCTGGGTCACGAAAGGTGCACTCCGCTTCCCGCACGTGCAGATAGCTTGCCAAACCAGGAATTTCTTCGCAAATTTGGACATCTTCTGAGTGCGGACATGCTCCGGAACGCTGAACTTATCCTTGGCCGTGAAAAACAGGTTGCCGGGGATCTGTTTGAAGTCGGCCTTCACATATGTTTCGTCGTCCATGATGCAGCATTCAACTTTCGTCAGCATGTTGAGGTACAACTTCCTGGCACGGGTTTTGGCGGACTTGTTCTGCTTCTCGTCGCGAATAGGGGCCTTTTGTACCTTGAACGTTCGAAGCCCAGCCTTAGTTTTGGCCTTCTGGACAAAACTTCGGCTTAGGTGCAGCTTCTTAGCCACATCCCGAACGGAGGCGTTCGGATTTCGGTTGAAGGCCCCAACTACGCGGTTGTGATTTTTGGTGTTGTACGGAATACTTTTTCCTTCACTTCTGGGCTTCCGATCGGTGGTCAACCGTTCCTCGAACCGCTTAATCACTCGCGACACCGTGGAATTCGCGATTCCCAACGTTTTAGCGATGGAACGATGCGAGAGATCCTTGTTCTCGTGATGAATGCGCAAGATTTTATCACGCACGAGCTGTTCTTTCGACTCCATTTCCGCGAGATTTGATCACAGGATTTTAAAACATGCAGGATGTAAATAATGCACTATGAACTAAATCCACCCAAATTTTCATTAAATTCTACCCAACGGTTAAAAAGTTAGAGCAATTTCATAGTGTGGCAATTCCATCGTGGACACCCTTTAGATCTGTGGATATTATTTTATTTATTTTTTTATATTAATAAATGCTCATCAATTCTTCTAATTATAGATCAAAATGTCATGAATGCATACATATGTTCTATTGTTTTATTCAAAGCTAAATGTTTTATTAATACTTATGCCTCATTTAATTGTGATATGACCTGGAGGCGCTTGGGTTCGATTCCCGGTCTGGTCTAGGAATTTTTCGTTGAGGAAAATATCTGCTCCGTGGGCATAGGCTATGATTGCACTTGCCACACAATCATACTGATGCTGATATGGTACCTGGCAACGAAAGGTCTAAATTAATAATTGTAGAAGTGCATTTAGAACACTAAGTTGAGAGCATGCAATAAGCGAATTGTGAAAGCAATACGCTTGAAACGCAAAAAGAAGAAGAAGAGAACCTCGTCGTATTTGTTAGTTTATTTTCATAGAAGAGTTCATCAAAAGAGTTCCCTGGGCACTGGCAAAACCTTGAGGTAGTTTAACTTCAACTACCAGGTCCCAGGGCTGGTCTGGTTCTTTACTATTTTATAAAGAAGCACACAAGTGTTGCCTGTTCAGTGGAAAAGCAGCCCAAAAATGCTTCTGAAGTTTCTCCAGTAGTCCTTAGCGATGAAAATTATAATTCGGAGATGGCGATCAATGGTCAAGTAAAGTATTTGCAAATAGTAGAAATGCTGCATTTGATTATATAGAATCAGTTGAAAAAGCTAAAATAGTTTATTATCACAAATCAGCACACTTTTGGAAAGTATTACCATATAGGGGAACTGTTTCATTATTCATCTCATGATCCATTATTCATATTAATAGAAAATGTAGGTTTGATGTATCAATCAATGGATTCCTTTTGTGGCTTACTTTCAACAACAAATGAAAATAATCGAAATCAGAATTTAGATCAGAAAAACGAGATCAGAAATTAGATGAAAATGGGAATGGTAACTCTAGATGCTAAACTTTTAAAGAGGTCTTTATACGTGAGGCGATTGTGCTTATATAATTCTAGGAACCAAGTTTTGAAAAAAAAACGCAGCTTTTAGAGTGTGCACCGGCAATGGGCGATGTATTAACTCAACAGAACAAACATAAGATGAAAGCCAATCAAACTACTCGAATCATGACTGCGCAAATAATAACGTCGTAGAAGGTAGAGAAAATCCACATAATGCATCGAATTGGCTAAACAACAGAACCATTAAAAAGAAAATTAGAACTGCCAGACTGAACTATTTTCGATACATCATCATGTAGAAGTGATCACTTAAGTATACTAAGAACAGCCCTAGAATATAAAGTACGACCTGCATATTTATGATAAAACTGCATATGGCAAGACATTCATACCACAAAATGGCACAAAGCGGCTCTAGACAAACAGAAGATGAAGAAATATACAAACTACAAAAGACTGCAGAAATCATGAAGAAATAACGAAGATAAGTAAGACACCTTATTAAACTTAACGTGACACTGACGAACTAAATAACAAACAGACGAAAAGACGACACGACACCATACAAAACAGTTGACATGCACATGACTGAGAGAAAGCGAAAGCAAACTTGAAAATGTAACACCTTTTGAAGCAGTGTCAACAGCGTCTCTATGGACGACATGATCCTTGCACGGCTGGTGAAATGCTTCAAAAGGAGTTAAGTTATATCATTCTTACGCACAAGGTACAATACAATAACCTTTTATTTTTGGTTCGCGAAAACTGCTTCGGAAGACTCTTTGAGCATATTAAATGACACACCAACGGACCAAACTACAAGCGAATAAAGAAATTACGAAACGCCTTCTTAAGCTTATAAAATTTACACTGACTAACAAAATAACAAACAGACAATTGAAGAAACAGACGAAAGGACTCAAAAATCACAAACGTGGCTCTTTCCGAATCATTTGCAACAGCGTCTTCTTGGACAAGATGTTCCGGGTACGGCTGGTAAAATGATCTGAAAGGATTTACGCAACAACCTGGCGTAGAAGTTTCTACTCTATTTAGAGTTTCGCCAGTAAATCTTCATAAAAAAAAAGTTGAATTCAGCAAAAGAGTTGTATAGGCATGATTAAAGAATTAAATTAATAACATATCAATTTGTTAGGGACCCGACCTTTTGACATGAAGTTTTTAGTCACAGAAAAGTGTAACTTTTCGGCACTTATACGACAGAGTCTTTTCCCAATATAAATTCTAGGCTAGAATTATTTTCACTTCAAGTGTTTGAAACTAAAAATCACAGCTAAAGGATGATCATGCATCATATCATGCATGAAGTTTTAATAGTATTTGAGATTTGTGCTCAGTAAAATGTGAAGTGAGAGGAACTCGATCGTGTATGTCCTTGAGACTGACCAGAAATTGGTGGTTAAAAAATTGAATAGGAGGGCTCGCTTGAAAATCTAGTATTTAACTTTAACTTACTACAAATAGAAGGGGGGGTATTTTAATCACGGAAATTCTATTTCCCAATTCAGTTCCATGTTGGTGCCATTTAGATTCCATTTCGATTCAATTTCAATTCCATTACGATTCCATTTTGGTTCCGTTTCGGTTCAGTTTCGAATCCATTTCTGTTTTATTTCGATTTCGTTTCAGTTTAATTTCGGTTTGATTTCGCTTCCATTTCAACTAAACTCGATTTCACTTCAGTGTCAATCAACTAATCACGGTTGCATTTATTATTTTTCCTTTGCTCTCCATCTCTACTATGTAAACCTGAGCCACCCTGAGGCAACGAGTGTTCATTCCGGGTTTCAACAGTTAGCCAATGTCCAAGTCAAACTCTACAAATCAGGAAGTATCATGGAAACCGTAAGCCGCATGGGCTTGTTCCTAAACCCCCTCCCCCTCGTAGACTTTTCCTCATATTTTTTTTTTGAAATTATCTATGGAGCGTAGACTTTGGTCAGACCACCCCCTCCCCACAGAAAAAATCTACGTGGTTTATGAATAGCCTCTATGTAATGGGCTAGATGGTACGTATCTTTAAATGGAACTGTACAGGCAATTAGGAATAGGAACTGTATAGGATAATCAGAAAACTGAGATAATTTATGTTTATATAAAACTAAATAGTTCGGGGCTGTAAATTTATTGGAAACTTATAATTATTTAACCAATAAGTTATTTTGTACAATGCATCTGAGTTATCAACATATACTACATCAAAGGCCTTAATGTCACCCCTGAGAATTATTGTTTGGTAATTTACATGAATTTGTTGAAATCTAGATGAATTCAGCACTGGGGACTATCAACTAAGACGGCACTTTATCCTTGAGTGTCATCTCCAGGAAACATTAGAAATCATTAAACAAAGCCTGTGCTGCCATCTAGAATAGGGTATAATTTGAGCTTTTATTTGTGAAAGACTATAATATTTCTAAATTCCCAGCTTAAACGAATCATAACCACAATTTTCTATTTGTAGCTTCCGCTTAACAGCGCATTTAGGCTACCGGTGGGCAAGCATATTGAGTTATTCCACAGGACGCAGGGTGCAGTCATCTCCATAATATGAACAACAAGTAGCAAACTGCAATTTCTCCGCTGTCGTCTATTCAATTTAGCTTTTTGTCCTGTGAAAAAAATGGATCCCAGGAAATTTCTGTGCCGCCCAGGAATCGCTCCAACTACTATCATCATTCAGTAATGTTGTATGAAAAGCTTATTTTTCCTTCTAAAATTGTTACCCATCATTATTAGTATGCCAACTAGTGGTAGACTTTTGAATACGCGCTGTTCACAATCCAACAAACCGTGCTCAATGCCAACAGTGGCCATTGAGCGTCCGATTGCTCTCTAGAGGTTCGACTCCTAATTGCAGAAACGTGATTATTTCACCGGCACTCGTATTAGAGGCGGCTACTAACTTACTGTAGGGCTTCTCCGTTCCTTTATTGAGAGCAGCCGTAGCAGAGAAGAAAGGAAGACATTTCCCAAAGAACTTTGTTTGCGTTTCTCATTGATTCTTGGATAGAATTGAATGAAGAAAACGAAAACCAAACGAACCAAACGAAACCCTCTTCAAGAGCCTTTCGAATGACCTTACGGGCACTCACGTCTTCCAAGTTGGAATCGGTAGTTTTCTGAACGGTGTCCATCATCATCATCATCATCATCATCATCAAAATCATCACCATCATCATCATGGTTCATTGAAAACGGGAAGCGGAAAGTCAGACAAATGAAGACAACAATAATGGCAAGCCCTCACCCTGCCAATCCATAGTGCTTCATCAAAGAATGGTTATAGCCACCCTCTTTGACCAACGTCGTTTGTTCCTCGGCCGGTTTGTATGCCAACTGAGTGAACGTGGTCAGACTTTCATCCAACCATCGATGACATACGGACTGAAATTTCACCCAGTAGGAGGGTATCCATTAGGGTGGTTCAAATGAATGATTCAGCTCCACCCGACACAATAGATTTCAAATTAAGTCTTGTTCCAAAATTTGTGCTCAATGGCTACGAACTAGAACTACCTTGGTCCTTTTCAGTTTATTTGAGAATTACTATAGTAAAACTATTTTTTTATTATTGTCAAACTCCAAGGTCCTCGTTTTTGGGGTACAAGGGGCATGATGGGCCTAATTGGTACTTTAAGTGGATGTCCGTTATTGGCATTTCAAAAAGGACAACTATAGTACGAAGTATTTGCTCATTTTTTTAAATTATACGTATTTGATAGGTTGACATGTTGCCTGTCAAGTTAATAAAAGTGTTAATGGAAGTGTAACAGGTTAGGTAGAGTTAAGGTTCATTATACCCCTAAACAACCATTATTAATAAAATAAGTTTCTAATATTAGTGAAAACATCAGAATACAATTCAATCTGTGCCAAATATGTATAATAAAGGGTGTTTCGATCAAAATTTGGTCGACTTAAACTTTTTTTTCGTGCATCTCCTTTCATCGTGCATTAAAAAATGTTGCACGCTCCTCATTTTGAAGATGTGTGCGTGTAGCATCATGCCTCTATTTTGATTTTGAGATTAGCACTTCAGTTATCAAAATGTCGTCGAAGGAAGAGAAGCAACGCATCAAAATTTTGCACGTGCATGGGGAAAATCCAAACTACGCTCACGCCAAGTAGGCGAAATTGTTGAATGTGGTTAAATCAACTGTTACCAACGTATTAAAAGTGTTTGGTGAACATTTGTCGACAGCCAGGAAAGCTGGATTGGGGAGAAATCGAAAGCCGGAGGCCAAGCGACGACAAAAAGAGTGCCCGGGTTGGGGGCCAACCCCGGGGGGGGGGGAAGGGGGGGGGGGCGTAAAAGGGGGGGGTAAAAAAAAGGGGGAAAACAACTTTTTGTTTTCTGTTTTCCAATATATCTGTTGGCAAATATATATAATTAAGAAAAGTGAATTCAATTATGTAATTAGCTGTATAGAATCTCATTAACCAGTTGTATCTCACACCAGAACACTATTTTCCAACTCATTTTGATCGGTCCAAACGAGTGAAAGCTAGGGAGAATCTCAGGCAGCCTCTCATCTCCGAACGGTTGAGTACCGATCGTGTTTTACGAACACCTCCTAAGTAGTGTAGGAAGATAGGTTTTGTGGATCGCTTGGCTGGATCAGCAGTCGCATTTCAATAGTCTCGATTCGATAGTCATCGAATATAGTTCGAATAAAAAACCGTATCCCCTTATTTCGATTTTATTACCGTCGTCAAACTCCCGAATTTCTTCGACAGAAGAGTATCTCTTGCGTCGTGGTTCCCCTTGCCTACCGTTGCTGTTCAAATTGAACAAGTGTGCCTGTTGCTGCTGGTTCCTGTTTAAGTTGTTGCTGTTGGTCATCGATATATTTTTGCATCCGTGCTGTTTTCGACGTTCGTCAGGTTTGGCTACATTTTTTGGTGCCGAAACCCGGGAATGCTAGGTCCCATACATCATTTTCGACCGGTCTAAAAAGAAGCGTGGATCGACCAGGAGCTATAGCGTGTCCCAGTCGAAGGGTTATCGCCGCTGTTTCATCACCCCACGTGATTTTCAACCGGACTATTCGCTGCATTGGCAGTTTCTATCGGCCTGGACGTCGAGTTGGACACGGATTCATCGCGAGCGTGGAATCAGCAAACTAGGAACGCAGGTCAAGTCAAGTGAGCCCAGGTAACGCACTCTGGAGACAAAAGGTGAGTGGATCGCCATTTCAGTTCTTTCCAAATATATTGTTCTCGGGCGTTTTAATTGTTGAATCTCGCCCATTGTGGGCCAATAACAAGGGAAAGATGGTGATAAAAAATTCAAAGAAAACTAAAAGGCTTCTTTTGCGGAGGAACAATATAATCGGTTCCGCCAAATTGATAAAGGAATACGATGAGAATTTTATATTCGATCGTGATTTCCCTCAACTCAAGTTTCGGCTAGAGAAATTGGATGGTCTGTGGGAGAAATTTAATGAGGTGCAAGCCGAAATCGAGCTTGAGGATGAGCTTTCGGAGGATATCGCCACCGAACGAGCTGGTTTCGAAACCCAATATTTCGAATTGAAGGGATCTTTAGCCAGTAAACTTGCAATCGCTGATGAAAGCAGTGAAAGACTACCCGTTTTCCCTGGTGCTCCACCTGCACATGTTCCTTCTGTTCGCCTCCCTGAATTAAAAATACCAGATTTTGGTGGAGATTATGAAGAGTGGATGAATTTTCATGACCTTTTCACCACTCTGATCCACGCCAACGCTCAACTTTCGGCAGTACAGAAATTTCAATACTTGAAAACTGTACTGAAGGGTGACGCTTTACGACCCGTGCAATCATTGGCAGTCTCAGCAGCGAATTACACCATCGCTTGGGACTTGCTGAAAAAACGTTTTGACAACAAGAACCTGCTAATTAAACAACATTTTTCGGCATTGATGTCCACTCCATCCGTGCGAAAGGAATCATCATCTGCGCTCTGCAACCTCACCGATGAGTTCGATAAGCACGTGAGCGTGCTGAATAAATTGGAAGATCCCAGAGAGCACTGGAATTCTTTTTTGGTTCGATTGCTCAGCAGTAAACTTGATCCGTTGACACAAAAGGAGTGGGAAAACCAATTGGAGGATGATGTGCGGCCAGTGTATGCTGATCTGGTTGCTTTCATTCATAAACGTTCTCGCATTCTACAATCAATAACGCTCTCCCAACCTTCGTCACTTGTTAGCAAAACCGAACCAAAGCATGAGTCCAAACCAACCCGCTCTAAAACCTTTTCGTATTACTCTGCCAACAGTGATAATACACCGAAGTGCACTATGTGCAAGCAATCGCACACACTATCGCAGTGCGATGAGTTCAAGAAGCTAACACCACACACACGTTTCGAGTTAGCGAAAAGACAAGGACTTTGCTTAAATTGCCTAAAATCATCTCATTTGATGAAGAATTGTTCTGCTGGTTCGTGTCGAACATGCAATAAGCGCCATCACACATTATTGCATTTGAATTCGCAATACTCTACAAGTACAGATAGTCACAACAAGTCTGTCACAACACAGGTCGGCCAATGTCAGCAATCCTCCCAATCGGACTCGGTCGTCGGAACTCTGTCGCCGGTGGTGTGCATTGCCGATCAATGTCACGTGGTCCCTCGGGTTCTGGGATCGGCTCCGTCGCCGTCGGATGGGCCATTAAATCGTTCGTTTTCGTCCGCTCCGTCGCCGAGTTCGCATACTATACCGTCAAGCTCGGCTCAAGCATCATCGCAAGTGACGAGCTGCCACACCGTCGCTCCTGCTCCGTCTTTCGTTTCGAAAACAATTGATACCCGAATAGCGTTGTCATCAGTATTCATGCTTACTGCCTACGTGAAGGTCAAACACGTTGATGGCAGCTACATTTTCGCTCGCGCCCTGCTGGATTGTGCGTCTGAGGCAAATTTCGTTACAGAATCTCTCGCTCAACGGCTCTGTTCGAAGCGCACCCCAGCCAATATTGATGTATATGGCATAAGTAAATCCGTCAAACAAGTGAAACACAAGACAAACATCGTTGTTCTCTCACGTTATGGATCATACACAAGCAACATGGACTTCTTGATATTGCCCACATTAACAAGGATCTTGCCTTCTGCTACTGTTGATATCTCGAAGTGGGTCATTCCTCGCCACCTCCCCCTCGCTGATCCTAAATTCAATATTGCTCACGACGTCGATCTCATCATTGGCATTAAAAACTTCTTCTCGATTTTGGAAAACGATCAAATCTCGTTGGGAAAAGGCTTACCAGTCCTGCGTAAAACAGATTTTGGCTACGTCGTCGTTGGTGAAGCCGAGGACCAAACTTCTTCCACCGTTGTCTGCAACTTCTCGTCGATCGACAACCTGGAGTCGATGGTTCGCAAATTTTGGGAGGTGGAGAGCTTCGAGAAAGGCAAGGCGTTTACGCTTGAAGAGCAATACTGTGAGAATCATTTTTGAAAGACACACAATAGAGCCACTGACGGTCGGTACGTGGTTCGTTTGCCGATTCGTGGGGAAATGCTTGACACGTTGGGAGAGTCGTTCAAGATCGCCGAACGCAGGTTCTCAGCAATTGAGAGGAAGCTGTCGTCTAATCAACAACTACATGCAGACTATTCGAAATTCATGGAGGAGTACTTATCATTGGGACACATGGAGGAAATTAGGACTGAGTTTCCTCCCGGCTTACAACACTTCTATCTTCCTCATCATGCGATTCAACGACCCGACAGTACTACCACCAAGACGCGTGTGGTTTTCGATGCATCGTGTAGAGGCAGCAACAATATTTCGCTTAACGATCTCTGTTACATCGGTCCCACGGTACAACCACCCCTCATCAGCACTCTCGTTAACTTTCGCATACCCCGATACGCAGTGAGCGCTGACGCCGAAAAAATGTATCGGCAAATTTGGGTCCATCCGGATGATAGCATGCTGCAACTTATTCTGTTTAGAAGGACTCCAACCGACGAATTGAAAACGTATCGTTTGAAAACAGTGACATACGGTACGGCCCCCGCACCATACCTTGCAACACGTGTCCTTAATCAACTGGCAGAGGACGAAGCTACAAAGTATCCACTTGCCGCTCCAAAGGTTGGAAAATGTTTCTACGTTGACGATTATCTCTCTGGGGACGACGACGAGCAAAGTTTGGTTGAAACAAACCGACAACTTGTCGAACTTCTTCGCTCTGGCGGCTTTAATTTGCGAAAATGGTGCAGTAATAGTTCTACTGTGCTCTCCCACATTCCCGAACTGCTTCGGAACTCTCTTACTGAACTTGATATCAGTCAATCAGATTCGGTAAAAGCTCTCGGTCTACTCTGGCATCCACAGTCAGATGAGTTCAGTTTCAACGTTCCAGAGTTCACGGCTACCGAACCGATCACAAAGCGTCTGGTACTCTCGGAGATGTCGCGTCTTTTCGACCCAATGGGCCTTGTTGGAGCAGCTATTGTCAGTGCGAAAATCTTTTTGCAAACATTGTGGATGGAAATGTTCAATTGGAATGATATTCTACCCGAGAATTACAAAAAATGGTGGGCACAATTTCGGAGTGAGATCGCTACTCTTTCATCGCTTCGCATCCCCAGGCGTATTTTGGCGGATAATTATCAATCTCTCGAAATTCACGTTTTTTCGGACGCATCCGATAATGCTTACGGGTGCTGCATTTACGTGAAGACCGTAAGCGTTTCTGGTGAACAACATTGCAACCTGGTGATGTCAAAGTCTCGTGTTAGCCCACTACGCAAGCTATCCATCCCCCAGCTCGAACTTTGCGCTGCTGTTCTCGGTGCTCAACTGGCAGATTTTGTACTGGACTCAACCAAAATGATCGGTCAAGTCACGTTTTGGACCGATTCGTCAATCGTACTCCACTGGATTGCATCATCTTCGTCATCGTGGAAAGTGTTTGTGTCAAACCGAATAGCCGAAATTCACCGACTGACAGGAGGCAGTATGTGGCGTCACGTACCTACTGAATTGAATCCCGCCGACAAAATTTCGAGAGGAGTCTCTCCGTCTCTTTTGGCATCTGACTCTCTATGGTGGCATGGTCCGCCTTATCTTCGGCAAAATCTGGACAGCTGGCCTGAAAACTGTATCACATTATCACCACTACATTCCGAAGCACAAAAATCCGAATCTCGTCAAGTTGTGTCAGTAGCAGTAATTACCAAAACCAATACGATTGATTTCATCGATCAGCATTCATCGCTCTCCCTACTGCAGCGCAAGGTCGCGTGGCTTTTGCGATTCGCTAAAAACTGTCGCACGAAATTCCGTCAAAATCGCCAACTTGGTCCACTTTCTCACTTGGAGCTTGAGTTGGCCCTGAAGCAACTAATCAAACAAACGCAGCTGGTCTATTTTTCATCGGAAATTGAGTTTCTCAAGAAACACAAGGGTCCAACGCAAAAAATCTTTTCGTTTAAGTCGCCGCTGAAAACCCTCTGCCCGTTTTTAGATGTGGAAGGTTTGCTTCGAATTACTGGTCGATTGCAGCATCTCCATATTCCGTATGACACCAAACACCCACTCGTGTTGCCACAAAAGGCCCATCTATCACTACTAATCGTCAGAGCAACTCATCTGCGCATGTTACATGCTGGACCACAGCTTCTCCTATCGACGCTGCGTCAACGCTTCTGGCCGGTGCGAGGCCGGGACCTTGCAAAGAAAGTCGTTCGAGAATGTATCACCTGTTTTCGCTGCAGTCCTAAAACCATCTGCCAAACGATGGGACCTCTACCAGCTGTGCGAGTCACGCCGTCGCGCGCGTTTCTCCGCTGTGGCGTCGATTATTGCGGACCGTTTTCCGTCTCGTTTCCAAATCGTCGTGGCCCGTCGGTGAAAATACACGTCGCGATTTTCGTATGTATGGCATCGAAAGCTGTACACATTGACATGGTGTACAATCTCACGTCCGATGCGTTCATAAACGTCCTGAAACGACTCGTCGGGCGTCGTGGCCGTGTAACCGACATTTACTGCGACAACGCGCGAACATTCGTCGGAGCGAATCGTCTACTCGATGAAAATCGACAGCAATTTGACACCATGCATCGATCACCTGCACTGCACACGTTCTGTGCAGAAACTGGAGTCGTCTTCCACTTCAACCCGGCTCGATCACCTCACTTTGGTGGCCTCTGGGAGGCCGCCGTGAAGACCTTCAAATATCACCTCTACCGTGTGATGAAGGATACGGTGCTCAACACAGACGACTTCCACACACTGATCATCCAGATCGAGGGAATAATTAACTCTCGTCCGCTATGTCCCTTGTCGTCAGATCCAGCAGACGTCGTGGCGCTAACTCCTGGGCATTTGCTCGTGGGAGAACCCCTTTGCTCTCTCCCAGAACCCAACTTATCAGAAATTTCTATTAACCGTCTCAATTCGTTCCAGAAAATGCAACAAGGCCTTCAGCATTTCTGGAAAGCTTGGTCACGAGATTATGTGACCCAATTACAGGACCGCAAGAAGTGGTCGAAGCTTCATCCGGACATCCAGGTTGGAACGCTTGTGCTTTTGAAGGACGACAATTCCCCACCGATGCACTGGAATCTCGGCAGGGTCGAACAGGTGTTCCCCGGCAAGGATGGACACACACGTGTGGTTTCGGTTCGAACAGCCTGCAATACTTATCGGCGAGCAATCACTGAGGTGTGCCCACTTCCCATCGAAGCAGAGGAGAGTTCATCATCTCAACAACCCATTACTCATTGAGCATGGAGACGCTTGGTAATCTGTTGAAAGTGTCCTTCCAACGGGGCCCGACATGTTGGCAAATATATATATTTAAGAAAAGTGAATTCAATTATGTAATTAGCAGTATAGAACCTCATTAACCAGTTGTATCTCACACCAGAACACTATTTTCCAACTCATTTTGATCGGTCCAAACGAGTGACAGCTAGGGAGAATCTCAGGCAGCCTCTCATCTTCGAACAGTTGAGTACCGATCGTGTTTTACGAACACCTCCTAAGTAGTGTAGGAAGATAGGTTTTGTGGATCGCTTGGCTGGATCAGCAGTCGCATTTCAGTAGTCTCGATTCGATAATCATCGAATATAGTTCGAATAAAAAACCGTATCCCCTTATTTCGATTTTATTACCGTCACCAAACTCCCGAATTTCTTCGAAAGAAGAGTATCTCTTGCTTAATGGTTCCCCTTGCCTACCGTTGCTGTTCAAATTGAACAAGTGTGCCTGTTGCTGCTGGTTCCTGTTTAAGGTGTTGCTGTTGGCCATCGATATACTTGCATCCGTGCTGCTGTTCGACGTTCGTCAGGTTTGGCTACAATACTTTTTTCATATGAACAGTATTTCAAAATAGATATCCTGTTGATGCTTCGGGGCAGGTTTGTTTTTTGTGTTTTGGTTTTTTTGGGGGGTGGGGGGGGGGGGGGTTGGGTGGGGGAACCAACCGACCGGCGGTTTTTTTTTCCCGACCCCACCACGTTTTTTTTTTTTCGTGGGGTGGTTTGGTTTTTTTGATATTTATTGTGCAGCCACTTTTTTTAAAACAACCTATGTGAAAAAAAAAACTTCCTTTGGTTATTTCTTTGGTTTGTGAGGCTCTAGACCCGTTCTTTTTTTTGGGGGTAATAAGGGCCCCCCCCTTTTCACCGTGTAAGGTAACAACGTTCGAGATTTTGACGGCACTTCTGCTACTGTGTCATACGATTTCCGTAAAGCCGATCATCGTAGTATCAGCGGCGTGCTGTCTAACATAGCCTGGGAGAGCATCCTCGATCCTGAAAACATCGATTCCGCTGCGCAAACTTTTGTATACGTCTTGGCATATGCCATTGACAGGCAGAGAAGAGAATCCACCAAAAAGAGTCGCACCTTCCTTGGCAAACTAGCGAATTTCGACAACTGAAATCAACTAAGAGTGCGGCTTTGAGAAAATTCACTAAATATCGTACGCTTGCGCTGCAAAATCACTACATCAGGCTCAATTATGAGTTCAAGCGAGTTACCCGTCGATGCTACTCGTCATATTTACGAGGGATTCAGTCCAAACTCAGGTCGCATCCGAAGTCTTTTTGGAAGCACGTAAACGAGGAGCGCAGAGAGTCTGGCATACTATCTTCAATGGTGCTAAACGGATAAGTCACTTCAACCCCCAAGGAGATATGCCGCATGTTTTCCGAAACGTTTTCCAGAATTTTATCGGCTAGAGATTGACTGATGAACATGTTACATCAGCAGCTAACAATGTGCCACTATACGGTCAAGCTCTGGGTGCAATCGATATCAACGTCTACATGATCACAACCACCGCATAACAACTCAAGTCATCCTTCAATCCTGGACCCGATGGTGTTCCGTCAGTATTCCTGAAGAGACACATTACCGGCTTACTGACACCGTTGTTGCGCCTATTACAAATGTCCGTCGCAAGAGGGGCGTTCCCACCCTGCTGGAAATTTACACATATTTTTCCGGTCCACAAGGAAGGAAGCAAAGGAGACATGAATAATTATCGTGGAATCACTTCGTTGAGCGCGATCTTGAAGCTATTTGAGTTAGTCGTCATGGAGCCTGTGTCTTGCATCGTATATCATGGATACTATGGCTAAACGAGCTCAAACTTTATATATACCGACTTGTCAACAGCATTCGACAAGCTGAACCAGAAAAATTTGGGGTTAGTGGCAATTTTCTGCGATGGTTTCGCTCATATCTGACCGATCGACAGCTGATGGTCACTTTTGGGAATTGCCAGTCCGACATTTATCCAGCCACGTCAGGGATACCTCAAGGAAGTCACCTGGGACCGTTGATCCTTCGACATTATTTTAACGATGTGAATTTGGTCATCGAAGGCCCACGACTATTGTATGCAGACGATCCTAAATCTACTTTTGGATTCATGCGACCGATAACTGCATCTTCCTCCAATGTGAATTCGAAGCTTTCGCCAGCTGGTGCAGATAGATTGATCTGGTCGCCTTCTCGCAGACATAATCAACGTGGATGTTGAAACTTATCCGGTCGTTAATCATCACCCTAGATGCTTTATCTCTCGTTTTATCTCTCGAGTCAATGGGATGTTCTCCAACCGTGATTTCCACCTTTTGTACTTCCGGTTGCTAATGATCACCACTTCGGTTTTATGATGCACTAACGTTAGCGTTATCTCTCGCATCCAGTCTTTCACCATGGCTATCGCCTCCGTGGCAAGAACTTCGACCTTCTCTCGAAATCACTGACGACTACTAGCACCACATCATCCGCCAAGTCGACGGGTCTTACTTATCTGGGAAGGTTCAGCTTCAACACTCCATCGAACATTGCATTTCAGAGCGTCGGGACGAGAATAGATCCCTGAGGATCACCCACCGTTACTGTCCTCTTTTCCTCTCATCTGTCTCCGTCGTAGATAAGATTTTCGTTCAGAAAGTAACTCTTCGGGATTCGGCAATGGTATTCCGGAACCGTCATGCTGTGTAACGAACTGGCGATCGCTCTACGACCATCCGAATAGTATCCACTGTCGACCTGCCCCTTAGGAAACCAAACTGCATGTTTGGAAGACCGTTATCACACTCTGTGTATCTCTGTGTTCGGTGTGGGCGGCCATGTTGTTGGTTCGTGCTGCGGGAATAGACCATCGATGATGGCCTTCATCTTCTCTGGGCACCTTTCAAGGGGTATAGCTGGGCGTTTAAATTTGCCATGGCCACTCTGTAGGCATCTCCCCCAGTGGTTCACGTTGGCCTCGTTGCAAAGCTCGTAGGCTTTCTTGCTGAGCATGATTGCTTTGTTTGGCGCGGCTCTTGTCGCTCTGCGCACCTCACTTCTTTCCACTCTTTACTCGTCCTATCGGGCCCTCCTGGCTCGGAGACAGCTTGCAGGTAGTTCTACGATGGTCGTGTTCCACCAGTAGGCAGGACGGCGATCTTTCTCTCAGTCTTCTTCCTCGGCATGGTTGCATTGCACGCTCGTTCAATCACTGTTGCCAACTCTTCCGCGCTCGGATCCTACAGACTTAGCTCAAAACGAAGTGCCTCGGCGAACACGTCCTTGTCAATGTTCTCCGTTTTACACCTTTGCTCATTCCGCTGTCTCCCTCGTGGCTCGATCTGTCTACAGTTCCCGATGCAGTGCCGGATCGCTTCATGATCGCTGTGAGTATATTCTTCACTCACTCTACAGCTCATGTTTCGCGACAGTCCAGGACTGAAGAAAGTGTTATCTTCGATCGACTCTCGCCCATCCCTACGATATGTGCTGGTAGTTCCTTCGTTGGCAAGATCTACATTCAGCTTTGCTAGTGCTTCCAATGAACTACTCTATCGTCCATCGTGGAGGCGCGTAGCAGCTACGGATGTAGACCCCGTTGATTTTGAATATCCAGTTCCCATCCCCACGTGGGACTCGGTATGACTTCGAGATGATACCGATATCGCTCTTCACTTCCGACACGGTTTGCTACAGCAGTTGCTGTGCTGTGTCACAGTAGTTGAGGTTTATTTTTGTTATCCACTGTGATTTAGCTGCGGGATTTTCTTGAAGGCCGGACACCTCAGGCCTCCTGTCACGTGGTTGTTGCTTTTTTTGTTGACACAGATCAGGCGTTATGGGCTTCGTACATCTCAGCGCTTTATGACACATTTCACCACACGTTCTGCACAGTTTGGTCCTGTCGGGTCCCTTGCAGTTTCGTGCCACATGGCCAAATCCTTGGCGTTTGAAGCACACCCCCGGTTGCTGAGAGATGCTTAGTGCTTAGTGGGCAAACTGAATAACCGACTCTTTTTTTTCTTATATCTTTATTAGGGTGACTTTTAGCCTCCTGGGCTAGTTCGTCACCTCATAACCGACTCTGATTTTGCCATTTCCAGTGCCTTATTTGCTGCGTCTACTGGTAGTTTTATGGCTGCCACCTGCATATCAAATATTCCTCTTCTCAGGCCAACAGTCATTTTGACTTCATCCATCTCTGTTAAAGCATTTTTGACCTCTTCCTCAGTGGTGATTTCATCCAGATTTTTGCACTGGAGTGTCACTTCAGCAGCCATGGCTTCAACCTCAATCTCTTCGCCCACGATCTTCTGGATCATCTGTAAGATGAGTTCTGGTTCTTCAGTTCGAAGATCATGTCTTCCGTTGATTTTATGAACGTTGGCACCATGCTTTTTCAGCTCTGCAGCAAGTCTTATGGTCCGCCGAACCTTGATATACTCCTCCGTGCTTGTCATCACGACAAGTGCTTCGTCTTTCTTCCTAATCTTCTTCTCTCTAGAGAGGTTCCCAATGGTTCCCTGGTCTTGTTTCTTATCTTTTTGGCCCCCGACCACTTACCAGGGAGTTTCTGCAGTACCGTTGTTGGTGTCAGCTTCGACTGATTCGTCTCTCAACACTACGTCAATGCGTCTTCCCAGGGTATCTCTCTGTTTCTTGGATGCCTCTGGTTTCTCTTCGCCCGTCCTTACTGGGGGAGCAGAATAAATAGTACGGCTGTCAGCTCTCTGGCGAGGTACATTTGCGTGGCCCGTAGTCGTATCCGTGTTCGTATGCGGTCAGTCTTCCATAATCAGAATCCTACTGGCATCGTTCCTAATGCGCCGTGTGGCGCTCCTGGTGTTGGGCTAGAGTTCTTTAAAAGGGGTACGGGTCGCTTGTGCGAAAACGTGCTTGCGGACTTGTGGTTTTTTGTAGGAATTCAATAGAGCCCACAATTGAATCCTTGCTACCTGCTAGGCACTCCCCTTGGGCTGTTTGGAAACCGGTAAACCGGATCCAGGACCCGATCAAGCCAAATGGTGGTATTTCAATGGCGTTAACTCGTTAACTCGTTGAGGGCGTGGGGAGGAAGAGGGGAAAGGGGGGGTGTGTGTGTGTGTGTGTGTGTGTGTGTGTGTGTGTGTGTGTGTGTGTGTGTGTGTGTGTGTGTGTGTGTGTGTGTGAGTGCGTGTGTGTTTGGGCGTGCGCTTTTTTTGGCATGGATTTTGGAGTTTCAAAATCTTCTTAAGACTGGCCTGTTGTCATGTGATGTTCACGCTCCTGCCAGTTGTAACAGATTTCGCGCTGAGTGGGATTCACTTGTGTGCCTACCCACTAAAAACATTCTCCTAGGTTCCCTTTCGCCTGAATTCCCCTCCAGCATCACCTTACGGTATATCTTCGAAGGAGAGGTGTTATGCACAGCTCGAAAAGTTGGGATTTTGTAGAAAGGAAAAATAATTTAGTATAAGTGAAGATGATGTTTTGTGAATGTTTGGGGTGTGGGGAGATAACATGTTGATATTTAATCACAATGAAATTGATTTTTTGTATGTGCTATGCGCACCACTGCATGCTTAGCCCTTTGGCTCCAGTTAGTAGCTAGTTACTTCCTTTCTATTCGTCCTTCGGCGACCTGTCTTGAAGTTAGTTGAATTCCAGCTATATCATGCATCGTGCCATCATGCCAAGCCTATTGGCTTCGATTAGTTGTGTTAGTAGCTGTCACCATTCAGCGACCCGGCCTGTTAGTAGCATTGCTTACTTCTTTCAACTGTCACCATCCAGCAACCCAACATGAAGTCAGTAGGCCCCCAACTTTGTCGCGCACTTAGGCAGTCCCCGTCGGTGGAGAATTCTACGTCGGAGGAACTTCTCCCGGAACTAACAGTGAGTCATTTAGCTCCCATATTTTGGCCCCATCGACTTGAGAAGTCCCTGACAGTGGATCCACCCTACACCGACGAAGAAATCTTCGGCAGTGGAAGTTCTCGCAAAACCGAACCACGGTGAGTCATTTAGCTCCCACATATTGATGCACTCGACTCGGGTAGTCCCCGACGAAGCATCTACCCTACACCGACGTTAGAACATCCCCCGAGACCGACGACCCTTTGCGCTCAACCACGCACTTCTTGGTTCTCTCGCTATTTTCGTTGCAGAGCCGACATGATCTGTGTAATGGCTCCGTCAATCCTATTCCACGCACTTTCGTCACGACACATTTCATAGACGACGTTAACTGGGCAGACCCTGCTGATGGCAAGCATCTCGCTTCGCAATGAGCCGAATCGTGTGCAGTCAAAGACCACGTGCTCCAGTACCTCTTGGGCGTCGGTGCACTCCGGAAAGGAGGGTGATGCTGCGTGTCCGAATCGGTGCAAGTATTGTCTGAAGCATCCATGATCAAACAGAAACTGTGTACGGTGGAAGTATACCTCTCCGTGCTTCTTTTTCATGCATATTGACAGATCCAGTTTGGGCTGGTACGTCCATCGAACGTGCCGTACCGTATCTCGCTACCATCTGTCCATCGACTCCACGCTCACAAGCTTCCGAACTGCTCTGATTTTTTTTCCGCTGATAACACTCATTGTCCTCCGTCACGCTTAGGGCCTCCGATGAAATAGTTCTGTACGTGTGGTGAGTGTACACCTGATATTATGTGCAAGCCTCAGACGCGTGAGTGCTTTGGTCAAGCCAATTAGCAATTACAACGCTTCAGAGCCGCTTTAGGCCGATTAAAATAGACCGAAGTCAGTTAGAGTTGAACTGAGAACCAACAAAATGATCTACATGGGAGTAGTGAATCATTCTCAGTGCGCCATTCCTGGTGTCCTCATTTAAAGATAAATAAAGGAAGGGAAGGAATGTTAGTGCGATACTCGTTGCTACTAAAGGCTGTATGTACTACTGCATCCTCACGAGTATCTCAGGAAAGAAAATTATTAGTGAAAGGTTTTTTTTTGTAGGTTTCATCTTGGTAGATGACATAATATTGAGTAAAACTGGTTATCCTTATTTTTATGTTATTTTACATCTATAATATTTTTTGTAGATACACAATAGAGATATTTAAATATAAGTATCGATTTAAACCAACATGGAGGATGCTGTTTGGGTCACTCAAAAAGTGCGGTAATGGTTTTTATTAATACAAAAAAAAAATCCAATTTGTACAAATTCATTTTACTACTGGAACTATGTATTTGTATCTGTATCAAGCAAGTTGAACATTCTAAAGAGCAATCTATTCCAATCCAACGAAAAAAAACTATTGAAGGATTTGGTGAAATTAGAGTCTCTAAAAGCATTTCGTGCCTTCTGGTAACAAAATGTTTATATTAATTTCCAGGCCAATCTGTTTTATACCAACCGGGGGGGACTTGGGTCCCTTCGGGTGTTTTTTTCTTTTCCCAATTTGGCTAACCATTGGGAAGTTTTTGGGAAATTGTACGCGTGACCTCTCTCTTATCGAGACTTGAAAAAACAAACAAACTACAAACAATTGAAGATAAATATGCAGATCTTGTAGTGCAGTTTTATATTCCTTGTTTGATCTTGACAATAATCGGTAATTAAGACATTAAAACTGATACCAATTCTACAAGCATCAGCAAGAATGTTCATACTCAAAGTCAGTTGGTGGCATTCCATGCATGCCATCATGCAAAAAAAAAACATCTCTATCTCAAGTATGTTTTATAATAATAAAATAAACCCGCTATCGCTGTCACCTTGAACGTAGACTTAAAACCATGTCTATAGAAGAATGCTAACCTTCAGCACGTAATGTTTGACTCATATACTTACAGTCATCTGAATCGTTTGCATACCACCGTATGATGTGTTCGAACAGCGTGACAAAACGCTGGATCGTAGCAAAGCGGAATTTGTCAAAATATATCAACTTCCCTCCCATTGTTCATGCCCATTGCCCATTATAACTCACCTGTAACGGCTTGAATCAGCGCAAAGCACATCAGCGTATGTCGTCGACCGAATTGATCCGAGATCCAACCGCTCCCCACGGCGCCCATCGCAGCTCCCGCCAAGAAGCACATCTCGACGATGCTCATCATCTGCGCCCGGTCGCACACCAGCCCAAACTCGGTGATCACCGTTTGGCCGAAAATGCGGGAGTCGAACTCGTACCCCTGACAACTGACCAACTCCAGTGAGGACTCGTTCACCGAGCCGAAGTAGTCGGTAAAGTTCTGCACGGTTAGCTGCTGGTAGGGTGCGTTCAGAAGCGAACATTGACCTCCGCTGGGTTGCGTTAGATTGCGCCATAGCTCCAGTGGTATCGAGCGGAGGTGTGCAGGGCGGGCACACCAGAAGTCGCGGTTTGCGGCCTGTGTGGGGAGGTAAATAAATGTAAGAATTAATCATATGGGAAAATGAAATTGAATTTAATAACCGGCCATTATACGGGGATAAACCGCACCGCAAAGATCGATGACAGACGACGGAAGCGTGAAACAACCGAGCCTCGACTGAATGCTGTCGGAAGAAGGTAAAAGTTTGATTGATGCAGCGGAAGAGTATTGCGATCATTTATTTTTAAAATAATTTTACTCAGAACGACTAAAACGACTTTTCATTTATATTGTGGACACAGGGTTACAAAAAAGTAAGATCAAATTTTCCTGCTGATGCTAACTTGCGGGCAAATTACTAAATATCCAGTGAATGCCGGTCACTGAATAGCACGTACTACCGGTTTGCGTTTTAAGATTTACATGTTTTAAATAACAACAACAACAAACAACAGTAAGCACGACGGTAGGTAGTTAGTTCCGCTGCACGTGAGAAGGTGCGTAGTGAAGCGTAAAATACGCGGGTTCGCTGCTTGGTTTAGGAGCTCCGTTCGTTTAAATTTCCAGCCGATACTTTGATTGGTCGCCGGCGATACCGTTGTTGTTGGCGCATTCGATTCATTTTTCTATTTTTATCCACACTGCTACCGTTGTAATGACCGGATTTCAAGGTCGCACCAGTAGGTGTGATTGTATAAACAGGTGAATCCAGCAGACGGGCGTGCTGACGTAGGTTTTTTTTTTATAATAGTTAACTAGGTGGGTATCTGCAACTAATGATCACTCGCGAGTGTTTTACTCGGACCATGATCGATAACTAAAGGACAATAAAGCACAATTGTGAATAATGATAATGAGTACCACGTTGATGACGGCTTGATTGGAATAAATTGCTATTTCAATTGCACAATAGCAAACTAATCTGTTCTAAATCGTCCGGGGAAGATATTGTAGAAATAATCGGTTTGTATAAAATTACTTCAGTGGTAAAAATTATTCTAATCAACGTTTACATATTCTTCGATAATTTGTCGAACTGGGTGGACCGGTTTTGCATCGTAATCACGTATTTTCTTTTTATAGAGCAGAACATATCAGTAATATCAACACTAATAATTTATTTTCGTAGAACAGCTTTCACCCGTTTCGTAAATATGGATTTTGTACATAGAACGAATGTCTCGTGAATTGTATGAAACATTCATATTGCTTGTCATATGGTGAAATGTTATCATTGCACCTTTTTGAACAATGCACGAAATTAATTTCGTGAAGACCAGCCAATCGCTGCTTCTCTCCAATCACACGCACACGTGTTGGTGTTGCTGCTGGGGTGGGTGGGAATCAATGATTTATCCCAAAATAAAAATTTAACTGCAGTCGAGAATTATAACTTCATACTCATTAATCAAATAACTTCTCACGAGTCACCATGGCTTAGTAAGAACACCACTGATTGAATAACAACTCTACCCAAAAAAACAGGATCGAACCCCATGTCAGAAACATTAAAAAAAAAGCCGAACATCTCCTCGTGGTTGAGCTTTTTCTTTTCAATAGTCGATATAGTAAATCTCTTAGTTATTTATGCAATCACAAGAGAGACGTTTCTCTTTTATTGGTAACAACATTGCTCTTTGTATTGTTTTAGTACAATGCACGAATGTTCTTTCTGTGTCATCAAATGCTTCATGCTTTTGACAGTTGCGCGTGTAGCATAAATACGAAGGTATTTAATTTTTTATTTTCAGTGAATGATTACATGGTGGAAAAAGCTGGAAGTTAGACTACATTCATCATTTCATCTTCTATTTTCTTTCTTAGCGTTTCAACCCAAGTAACAATTTTAGTTTTCTTCCAGCCGTATAGCACTCCTCCTGGCTTTGTTAACAAAACTACATTCAAAACTGTTTTGTCTACCAACACCTCCTTTATGCTTCTTTAAAGCCGAAATTTGTACAAAATGGCCCACTCTATAGACGGTTGTGAAAACAAGTTAATAAAACCTTTATGAGAACGTAAAGATTTTGAAAATATTCTAGTGAAAGATGTTATGACCTCTTGAGAACCTTCATAATACCTATTGGCTGCCATTAAAACCTAAATGCGGCCAAATGGCCACAGCTGTCAAACTTCACTGTGAAATCGAGGTTGTTGTTTTTTGATTTTCTGCTTTGTTCGATTCTCTGCTCTTCTGATTCATTTAGCAGTAAAAAAAAGGTCTAGTGTTGCGGGAAATTTTTTTTGATAGCAAGATATCCAGAACGAATTGTGTTTTCTACAGCGTATTATGCTCCAAATTATATGCGCATTTATTTTTATGGTGAATATTGGCACGATAAGAGCCGAAAATTAATGCGCCTCGCAAATTATGCGAATTTACAACTACATAAATCAAATTAAAACAAATATATTCGATAAATTAAACATGAATTTCCTGAAAAGTGCTTGGCATTGGATGAGATTATCTAAAAGAATACCGAAATTACTCTCCGCTCTACAGTTTACTTGCATACCATTAAAAATTTGATGCATTTATTTTTCGACATTTCAATTATTTCTTATATTTCAATATGGCGATTGGAAAAAAGTCACAGTTTTGCCATAAAGCCAATTTATCTTCGCAATGACTATTATAAAACGATTTGGTCTTATGGTGACTTCCTTCAATGCCAATTTGCCGTTTAATGCATTTACTGAAAGCAAAATGGTTTTAAAATGCTTTTTCAACTGACCAAAATAAGATAATATCAATGAGTCCTAAAACGGCATTTCAATACAGCATTTTACCAGTTCATAAAGTCGAAATAAAACCTTTGATAGGAGTAAAAGGAATTTGAAAAACAAGGTTTTAAGATCGTTGTAAACAAGCTGTGTAGGTTCTCATAAACCTGACTAAAATATGAAACCTATTGGCACCTCTTGGTGCCATAGAAAACCAAATTGATTTCAAGTGGCTTTCATAAAATTTTAATAAAACTTAATAAAGCAGGATGGTGTTAGCAATGTTACTTGGGAAGCTTCTTGTTTTCTCAATTGGTTTATTGCTTTCGCTCAACATAGTGTTAAAATGCACTTCCACAGTTATTATTTGAGGGGTTTCGATGTCAGGTACCATTTTTGCATTAGTATGGCTGTGTGCCAAGTACAATCATACCTATGCCCAGGAAGTAGAGAAATTTTCCTTAACGAAATTCCTAGAACTGACCGGCAATCGAACCCAGCCACCTCCAGCATGAAGTTGCTTTGTAGCTGCACCTTTGCCGACTGAGCTAAGGGAGGCCCCTTTCATTATTTCATAAGCTACAATATTAATGTAACAAGAACATTGTGCGAAAGCAAACTGAGTTCTTCTAATCAGAGGGGGTAATTGTACATTTTTCAAACGGTTTTGAAATTGCTTGTGACTGTATTTTATATCTTGATTAAATACGCACTTATTTGGTAATATTTGATAATAAGTTGTGAGTATTAATTCTTATAATTTGATTCCATATACTAAATATCATATGTATGTAATACGCCAGCATTCAACAATCAATCAAGTGTTGCAACTTTTTTTAAACTATCGGCTGGTGGCAGCAGAAATGTTTCGTCGTCTGTAGTAAACGAAGCAAAAATGTCATGACATTTTCTCCAATGACGGTGCACTTTTTCATGTGTTCATATGTTCGTAATGAAAAATGTAAAATGTTATGAAAATTATATCAAAATAGAGCACATTTACCACCACTGCTCCCAACCAATCAATTTGGCTGTATCCATGTATCAGACGAAAAAATAAAAATTAATAAGCGTAACAATCAGCTGATTTTATTTCAACTTGAATCTACGCCATTTTTTTACAGAGTTGAGTGTAGTGATCGCTTGATAACCCTATGTTTCATCCGAAGCGCGGAAAGTGATGATCGTAAAATTTGTGTACGTATATGTGTGTGTGTATGGTTGTTTTTCATATCGTATGTATGTTTGTATGGTAGCCACCATCCCTTCAAGCGCTTGGTTTGGATGCAGCTGCACTTACACTGATAGGCAAAATAAAGTGCCCACCTCATCATTTTTTGAATTTCTCTTCTTTGGTTCAAATTAAAGTAAACACAATGTAGTCTTTTTTGATATCTTATTTTTCATCTTCTTTTCAAGTTTTACTTATAGAATAATAATAAAAAAAAAGAATTCGGCTTGAAAAAAAAAATCAATTCGTGTTGAGAAAAAAAAACAGTTCAAAAAAAACTTCAGTTTGGCTCCAGGGAAGATAAATTTAAGTAAAAGAAAAGCATTTAAATCATGCGCTTCGGCATGCGCTCCACCAGGTTCCTTAGGTGCTGTTGATCAAGGTCTTCCCACGCGCGCCTCAGGGCTTCAAAATAGTTGAATTTATTGGTAACACCAGTTTTGTCAACCCTGGCATCTAGAATCGCCCACAAGTTCTCGATAGGGTTGAGGTCCGGGCTTTGTGGCGGCCATTCCAGCGGTTTGATCCGACAAGATCAGAGGAAAGACTTGGTCTTCTCGGCAGCATGCTTCTGGTCGTTGTCCTGCTGAAATACGAACTTCTCTTCAAGACCCGTCTGGATCAGCGAAACCTCCAGATTTTCTCGCAGGATGTTGATGTAGGAATCTGCCGTCATTATCCTGTCGATTTTCACGAGGCTACCCACTCCACTCCACGAAAAATACCCCCAGACCATCATATTTCCTCCTCCATGCTTCACCGTGCCTTGGATATGGCGCTCTGAAGCTCCTCACTCGATCTGCACCCCACACGAATCCGCCGCTTTTGATTAAAAAGCTCGAATTTTGATTCGTCCGTCCAGAGAACCATTTTCCAGAACTCGACGGGCTTATCAGCATGCTCAATAGCAAACCTGAGCTGTTTGGTTTTGTTTGCCTTGCTGATAAATGGGTGCTTCCGGGCAACTTTGTTAATCAGCCCCTGTGCTACAAGACGGTGACTGATAGCTGAAGGGTTTCCTGGATCTCACGGACAGTTACTTTTGGGTTTTTCTTGCCTGGGCGATCCACCACTGATCCGAACGTTTTTTGCTTCAGTAGAATTTTCCCAACCGCTGCCTTGCTAATACTGTAAATCCTAGCGACAGGCCGGCGTCGGTGGTGTAGTGGTAAGCGTGACTGCTACTTGGCACCCCAGTGGGTCTGGGTTCAATCCCAGTCGACGTTGGTGGTTTTTCTGAGGCGAAAAAATCTGGTCACGTCTTCCTTCGGAAGGGAAGTAAAGCCGTTGGTCCCGGCTCATATTCATGAGTCGTTACGTAAGGTCCAGGTGGTGGAGTCGTCTTCCTGGCGTCGGTGATTGTCACCATGTGAGGAAATAGGCCGACGTAAAATAAAGAAGAAAAAAAATCCTAGGGACAGCCCCACCGTTTTGCACATCACGAACCACAAATTTTCGGATAGACAAGGGGCAGTTCCCTTTGAAATCACTACGTTCTCCATTTTCTCTAGTGAATCAAACGCGTTCACGTGTACAAATGCACCAGGTCAAGCCGTTTGCTTCAAAACACGCCAAAATATCTAAACATAAACAATCGACGGGTCTTTCGACGAGAACTTATCGAAAATATATCGATTTTTGACGTGGGCACTTTTTTTTGTCATTGTTTTTTTTTTCAATACAAATGGAATTTTTAGTTCTTTAAGCCGAACTCTTGTTTTATTGTTTGAAAATTGGAAATATCATTCTTATCAATATGCAACTTTAGGAGTGGACAGCAATTTTCTGCTAGAACCAAAGATGTGAAGAGAAAGTATTGATAGGTCCGAAAGGGCACGGCAAGTTGTGAAATTGAATGTTTTATTATTATTCCATAAGTGAAACTTGAAAAGAATATAAAAAATAAGACATCAAAAAAGACTACAGTGTGTTTACTTTAAATTGAACCAAATAAATGAGAGAAATTAAAAAATGATGAGGTGGGCACTTTATTTTGCCTATCAGTGTAATAGCCAGATAAGATTGAGCCACCGATCTGAATTCACAATATCGCTGTATGAAGGGGTTGACTCGTAACGCTGGTAGATCACCTTTTCGTGGTGCGTTACGGGGTATCAGATCTACTACCGAAGCCTAGTCTGAATTAATTCAAACTAGGGAACATATTTGTTTTTGTAGTCAAAGGAACAAGTCTTAGTCCTTATTACATTTGATGTCTTATGAAAAGTGACAATACTCGGATTGGGCAACCGAGGATGATCTTGGAATAAAGAAAACATGGTTAGTCTTCATTAATGTGAATTCTCATTTTCTATTTGATGTTTTATAGTTTGAATTGGTTATGACTAGAGTTCTGATGCATGGTCAGTATCGGAGTCATAGTTTGTTTTCTTTGCAATTAATCCGGTTTTGACTGATAAAGGGGCGCGCCTTTGATGAGTGCTCTCACTTTTCAGTTCTCAATAGTGATGAAGTAATTCGACATGCACTAAACCAAGGATACGGGATATACTACAATAGATCAAATTACTGGTCCCAGTGGTTTATGTTCCGAACAGAGGAAAAAAAAGTGTCAAAAAAGGAGAGGTGGACCCGTTATCAGAGACCCTTACGCGAAATCCACGGAAAATTATGAATCTCCTTCCAACGATCTACGATCCAACAAATCGAATAACCTAATTCGCAATACTTATTAAGCTTTCTAAAGGATGGCCTGTAAAGAAGGGCGTGTCACTCTCACTGAAACTGTTGTAGTAGAATTAACAGCATTACAATCGAATCGGTAGGATACAAAAAAATGATACTGTTCATTCCCTCCTAGACTCAGGCAGTCAATCAAACCATCGTCCAGTTTCAGCTTGAATGATACCCTTATGCGCCCTACCAAACCCAGAATTTATGATATATATATATATATATTTTTATTCGTTTATTTTCCGTCGGCCTATTTCCTCACAACGTGGTGACAACCACCGACGCCAGGAAGACGACTCCACCACCTAGACCCTACATATCGCACTCATCAACACATGAGCCGGGACCAACGGCTTTACTTCCCTTCCGAAGGAAGACGTGACAAGATTTTTTCGCCTTAGAAAAACCACCGACCTCAACTGGGATTGAATCCAGACCCGCTGGGGTGCCAAGTAGCAGTCATGCTTACCACTACACCACCAGCGCTGGCATATTATATCTATAATGTAAATAATATGTAATAATATGCAATTATGTAGTATGTAATAGAGCAATGAAATATACAAGAGTATTTAACTACTACCCTACCTAGTAACCTCCTTGACCGCCCAAAATGCGATGCTACTGCAAAACCGGTTATGATGCCTTGTAGTTCGTTCATATTTAGGCATACACGCCAAATTTTGTTTTGACTTTTTGACCCTTAGTTTCGTTTTGACAGCTAATTGTTGTTGACGTGTTTGGCATCATGTTGAACCTGGATAAAAACGATTTTCGTTCTCTCATAAAACCTTATTTTTGAGAGGCAAAACGGCGGAGCAGACAAAAGAAAAGTTGGATAAGTATTATGGAGCAAATGTTCCGTCAGATTACACCGTTAAATCTAGGGTTTTTTTTTCATTAGGGCGAATCTACAATTGAGAGATTCTCTCCGGGCTCGCTCTCTTTCATTCATTACAGCGCCATTATAAAACTTTCGAGGGATTCTTTTGTGCAGATCGAAACACAACAGTGCTGGCTAGCATACTCTACAAATATTAGAATGAAAAACATAAAGGTGATTGGTTTATGAATGAAAGAGAGCGAGCCCGGAGAGAATCTCTCAATTTTAGATTCGCCCTAATGAAAAAAAACCCTAGAAATATTGGTTTCGAGAGTTTCGTGGTTGCTGCAACTCCACTACCGATTAAGTCCGCAGCGGCAGGCCCTCCGATGCGATTACAGAGGACAATGTCAAAAAAGTTCATGAAATGGTTTTGGCTGACCGGAAAGTGAAGGGGCGTGAGCCAGCAGATGCCACAAAGATAAGTAATGAGTGCACACGCCACATTTTGGGCGAGATTCTGCATATGTAAAAATTATCCGGCCGCTGGGTGCCGCACATGCTCACTCCTGACCAAAAACACGAACGCGAGAGCCCTTCGAAACAGTGTTTAGACTTGCTGATGCGGAATCGGAAGAACTTTTGGCGTCGATTGGTAACTGAAACCTGGAACCACTACTACACACCAGCGAACATCATGAGTGCCCGGCAATGGATTGAAGCCGGCACGAGTGCTCCAAAGCGGCCTAGAGAGGCTCAATGTGTCGGAATGATTTTGGCGTTGGTTTTCTGGGATTTTCATGGCAAAAGAATAAAACCATCAACAGCAAGTATTACTGTGCATTATTGGAGCGATTGAAGGCTGATTGAAGTCAAAATCGCTGCAAAACGGCCTCACAAGCAGAGAAAAACAATTTTGTTTTTGCAAGACAATGCGCCGGCGCACAAGAGCATCACTCATCCTGAAATCGTATCATTCGTCCAATATTGTCGGCAAAACAAAAAATCATTCATCATTGGCTGCGATGCGAATGCTCATCACACGGTCTGAAGCAGCACCGATATCAATAGGAGAGGTGAGTGTCTTTTGGTATATCTGTCGTCCAGTAATATAGATGTATGTAACATAGGTAATAAACCAACCTTCTCAAATGTAATCAGAAAAGAGGTTTTAGACCTGACATTGAGCAACTCTGCAATTTTTGAAAAAAAAAAAACGGAACTGGCATGTGTCAGACGAAACCTCGCTGTCTGATCATAAACACATTATTTTTGAGTGGGATGGAGTGGGATGGGCGCTTCCTGCATATAGAAATCCCAAGAAAACAAACTGGGATCAGTATGTGCAACAATTGAACTCAAACTTATTATCAAAAGACATTAATATTGAATCGGTTCAACAGTTGGAATCATTCTCTCAAGAAATTAACGAAGTGATTGTTAACTCCTACAACAGGAGCTGTCCTATGAAACAATCGAATTCGAACAGGGACGTTCCGTGGTGGAATTCGAAGCTTGAGCGTCTTAGGAAAGTCTCTCGTAAATTGTTTAATAAGGCGAAAAGCAGCTCAGATTGGAGTCAGTATAGAAGAGCTGTTACTAAATACAATTATGAGATAAGGAAATCCAAAAGAAGAACTTGGATACAAACGTGCGAATGCATTGAAAATACGCCAATAGTTGCAAGACTACAGCGAACTCTTGCAAAGGATTATATGGTTGAACTTGGTAACATTAAACTCCAAGACGGGGCTTTTACCACAACCCCACATGAAACCTTAAGTTTTATGATGAAAATCCATTTTCCGGGGTCGGACTTGTGTGAGGATTCTGATCATATCGGTGTGGAAGGATGTTCCTTGCAGACTTTACGAGAGTCTAACAGACAGGAATGCACAATACTAGATATAGAGGATGAAATCTTTACAACATGCTGGGTAGAGCATGCAGTTAGATCTTTTCAGCCATTTAAATCTGCACCCTCCAAAAGGGTGAGGCCATGCTGGTTCCGTTTCTTATGAAGATTTTTAAGGCAAGCTTAAGGCTTAACTACATCCCATCAAAATGGACGTCATCTTTATACCAAAAACTGGTAAGCGTGATAAGACGAATCCAAAATCCATCAGACCTATTAGTCTTTCATCAGTGATGCTGAAGACTATGGAAAAGGTTTTGAAGGAATATGTCGAGTCAACTTATATGCAAAAACATTGTTTGTCAAAATTTTAGTTTGCTTATCAATCTGGTAAATCAACAGTTACAGCGCTTCATACGCTAGTAGAAAAAGTCGAAAAATCTGTCTCAGTAAAAGAAATAGCACTTTGTTCTTTTTTGGATATTGAAGGAGCGTTTGACAATACATCTTAGTCCTCAATGGCTCGAGCTATGAAGAAGAGGAGTTTTAACACTAGCATTGTCAACTGGATTCATACTATGCTTGGAAAAAGAGAAATCACTTCTGAGCTTAGAGGAGCTTCTATTAAGGTGAGGGCAACGAAAGGTGGTCCCAAGGAGGAGTACTCTCCCCACTTATGTGGTCCTTAGTTGTAGAAGATCTTCTGAGAAGCTTAGAAGCGAAACGTTTCGAGGTTGTAGGCTTTGCGGATGACATAGTCATCTTAGTAAGAGGGAAGTTTGACAATATAGTATCAGGTAGAATGCAACAGGCTTTAAAGGATACCCAATCTTGGTGTATGAAGGAGGGTCTAAGCATTAATCCATCAAAAGTAGTAATTGTACCTTTCACAAGAAAGAGAAAGTTCAACCTTAAAGCACTCGAGCTTGGAGGAGAACACATTCAATTTAGTGAACAGGTTAAATACCTAGGCGTAATTCTGGATGCTAAGCTGAATTGGAATGCACATCTTGATTATGCGATAAGCCAAGCTATTGGTGCTTTGTGATTATGCTCTAAAACCATTGGAAGGAAATGGGGCTTAAGACCAAAAATGATTACGTGGGTCTACACATCTGTTATACGTCCAAAAATAACGTATGCTTCGTTAGTGTGGTGGGCAAAAACCAAGGAAGCTACTGCAGAAGCAAAACTTGCAAAACTTCAACGACTTGCATGCATTGCTATAACTGGAGCTATGCGCAGCACTCCATCAAAAGCACTAGATGCAATTCTCAATCTGCTGCCGTTGCACGAATATGTGCAGTTAGAGGCGGAAAGAAGCGCTCGGATGCTGAAAAGGTCTAGAAATATAATGCTTGGTGATCTTACCAGTCATCTGAGTATTTTACAACATTTTAAAAGAGGACCGGTGATAAATATGAATGGAGACTGGATGAAACCGGAGGACAACTATGACGTTCCCTACAAGGTACGCGAAACATCGCGTACAGATTGGGAAGCCAGAGGGCCCACTGTTCGCCAAGGTTCAATCATTTTTTTCACAGATGGCTCAAAAATTGGAACGAAAACTGTGTCAAACGAACTCAGTAAACATGTATTGGCTTCCGGGACAAAGTGGAATTGTATGGAAGCAGGGCAGCATAGCAGACGATCTTGCAAAAATAGGATCTAGTTCACAGTTTCTTGGCCCAGAGCCATTCTGCGGTATATCAAACTGTACTTTAAAAATGGAAATTAAATGCTGGGAAGAACCAAAGGTGATAACCAATTGGTTGGCTGTCAGAAAGTGTAACCAGTCAAAAAGATTTATAAGTCCAAACGCAAATAAAACCAAAAAGCTCTTGGAGCTCAATTAGAGAGCTCTCTGTACATACACTGGCCTAGTAACAGGGCACTGTCCGAGCAGATATCATTTGAAGAACATTTGCCGGGTTCAGAATGATATACGCCGCTTCTGTAACCTAGAAAGCGAAACATCGGAGCCCAATGAGATTTGGTCTGCAAACCCCGGTAAGGTGATTGGGTTCGTAAACCAAATCATACCTGACTGGGAACGTGTTGTGGCAAGCAGCTGACCACCCAACAAATGCTGGTCAGCTTGCCCAATGCGTATCCAGTAAACAGGGATATACTACAAAAGTTCGTATTCATGGACGCAGCAGTGTTTAAATCCCCCAACAAAAAAAGAGCATCACAACCACGGCTAAAATCAAGGACTTACGGCTCCAATTGCTTCTGCATCCACCGTATTCACCCGATTTGGCTTCCTCGGACTATGATCTGTTCCCAAAACCTCAAAAGATGGCTCTTCAATAAAAAAATCCGTGCCTATTGAGGTGGCGGATTCGTCCGTGCCTTGATCTACCCCGCAGTGGGATGTTAGGCAATGATAACGTCCTTGGTTCGAGTACTACTTTACCCATGTCCGTTCGCTCAATTTTCAATACTTCTATTCTATTTCCAACCTACCGTACACTGACGGAACTTTCAACACTTTCTCTTCATATCTTTCATTCTAGCAAACATTACTGTCAACTCTTGGTCCCTCATGGTGATCAACATCTCCTTCTACATCATAATCGTTACTCCACGCACGGAGAATACAAACATAACAATTAGAGTATGAAAAAATTCAGCTTACGCGAAGAAATAATCGACACCGCGGAGGAGTATTTTGCAGACCTTTCAGAAAATTACTTTTCGGACGGGATCCAGAAGTTGTAAAATCGCTGGAATAAGTTTATCGAGCTAAAAGGGGACTACATTGAATAAAATTTAATTTTTTTTAGAAAATGTATACTCAATTGTCGTATTAATACTCGATAGTCGAGTATTAGTACACGACACTGAAGAAGTCTGCACATTGTAGACGAAATACGCGTATCTGTCAAGATAAGCAATAAAGGTAGTTGGAAAAAAAAATTGGTAATTACTAATCTTTCTTCTCATTTTCTAGTTACAGGTATTCCACTTAAAAGCTCACACTCACCAGGATTCCTTCCTGCGACCTTGGTAGGGATGCAGAGGTAAACACGGTCCTTAAAAAGCAAAGGTCACACTATTATTCCTTCCATATTCCCACCGGATTGTAAGGACGTCGCCGGCGCCGTTATTGATTATTAAAGAAATTGAGTCATTAAAACGTGTACATTGAGAATGGTCGGTTACACCAGTGGATTCATTCAGCAATTTCACTGATTTTGATCAGTCACGGAGTAGTAACCATTGCTACCTGCAGTCAGTTTAGCTATGCTAAGCTATCTGTGTGAGTAAAAGGGGTTAAGAGGATGCGTGACGATGGAATCAAGAGAAAGCTACGAGCATTTGAAATGGGAAAACAAGTGAAATACATAATACAAATTACAGCTTATTAATTGATCTTTAATCCAAAGGCCAAATTTGCAATAAAGCACCAATTTTACCACCTCAAAAAATATCCTTCTTTATGTATTCAATTTTGCGGTATCGGAGACGAGAAGCTCTCAATGAGGAACTGTTAAAAATACTCTATGCGCTTTAAAATGCCAACATGTCAGATAATTTCCATCCGCATTGATGTCCCTTTGGTTCTTTTTCGTCAAGCAAACAAAACAATCATTCATTAAATTGAGGAACAACCCCCCCCCCCCCCCCCCCCCCCCCTCTTAGTAAATCGATATGTTATGCATTCGTCCAGTGATTACCGATGTGCTCAATCACAACACCATCGGCGGAAACATAAAACGACTGCCTTCCTGGCGGCGCGAAGTATCAAGTGCAAACATGATTTCGACACGAATCAGGAAGGATACTGTTGCGTTGCTAGTTGTGAAGCACTTACCATAGGACCAACTAGAACAAAGCATTCTATATAGAGATATGGAAGCATCGAGTCGAGTCCCAATCATTGCTTGCCCTCGGGCTACGTTCTGCTATGCGAGCACCGATCTGCGGGATCGTCACAGGCACGTTTGCATCGAATCTAGAAAATCATTCAAACCATCCAATTGGGTGGGTTGCAATTGGCACTTGAATTTATGCCAAAGCACATTAAATTTTGTTAAGGTAGAGCAGGAATAACGACGAATTCAACTTCATGTGATTCCTATTCTTCGGCATCTCCTCTTTTATAGTAAGGTTACAAGAAGCAAGTATGACTGTATTTTTTTAACCATATAAGGCTAGATAGCGATAGATTCTTTCGGCCCGAGGTGAAAAAAAATCTGTTATACCCGCTACTTGTCACTTTATTTTGAATTTGGAGCATGACATTATTGACACCATTGGGTTGGATTAGTTGTATGAAGTTTTCACTTTCGCTCTTCAAATGATAGCGAGTTGCCACAGTTCACGAAGTGACTTGCTTATCAGCGTGCATGAAAATGAGCTAGCAAATCAGTGTACAGTTTATAATTACTACACGTTTTTCTGCAATAACAATATGTAAACGTGCACATTACTGAATATTGGCTAATGAGCCGAGTGGTAGGTGAACTAAATTGCTTTCAGCTGACGGTTTCGTTACTTTCCAAGAAGTTAATAGTAGTGTAAATGTAACTACTTATTTACACAGTACTAGAACTTGATCATACTCGACAGCTGTTCTTTTTAGTCAGTCGATGTTATTCTTCAGGCATGTATCGATGTAAACATGAAAGGGATATTCAATTATAAAGATCGCTTCGATAGGAATCAAATTATAAATCGAACAAACCACAACCAGGAACTAGTTTAAGATCAACGTCCTATCAATCGAGTTCCTTCATAGGTTGGAGACCCGCCTCCTGAATAAAGTAATACATACCTCACTTCCGTTGTCTCATGACTAATGGATTCATGCACAATGTTGTGAGCTGGGTTTCGAGCAAGCTCCAGTTGATAAAAAAACAGAATATTGGTAAACGCAACGCAACTACGTCACCAGTGCTTCACATACCTATAAAAAGTTGGCGACCTAGAGAAGCGTTTTTTTATATATCTTTCACCAATGAAGGAAACAGTGAAGCAACAAATTGTCTAGATTAACGATAGCATCGCCGGTTTGTTTACTGCGTGAGTTGAAAAGCGTTTTTTAAGTAAGAGATACAAAGTTAAATCATCGATATTCAATAAATGTCACATTTCCTTCGATTTTGTATAAATAAAATTTTATCGTTTATTAGATGTCGATAGTTTGCCACCGTCGTCATAACATATAGTCGGCAATGTTCGCAATCACCCTAAACAACTAGTGCGAAACTTGCTCTCGAAGAATCGGAAGTGGAAGGCGGTATCACCAGAAATGCACATGACATTGAACTCGAATTGAACACTGGTCGTGAGTTCACGTTGCGGCATATTAACAATCAGATCACTGATTTGATCTGATATAAGATTTTATTTGTTTCCTATAGCTTTTGGTTACGCGTTTCTGGATTTATTTCCGTTTACTTGTTTGCATTTGCAGTTACCTCGATCGCAGTTTAGGTTACTCTATCGTTTTTTGAGTTATGTTTTCGGAAATTTGTTTTCATGTTTATCATTTCTTTGAAATTCTAACCTTTCGAATAGATACATAATTCATTTAAAGGAAGTGAAATGGAATTCATAAATTCCATAGACAAAGATTGTAAAGAAAAATCTGACCACTCGCGAATGGATTGGCATAAAGTTAACGAATTGATGATTTTCTTTACGATATTACATATAGGGATCATTCGTATTATGCATATAGAGCAACAAAGCTTTCATTTAAACTGCGTTACAATTAAAATATTCCACCGCCTTATTCAAGATTATCATTCAAATTGGAATCACAGCGTGCCATTCATATTTTAGCGTCCAGCACTCCCGATAGTGAGCAATGATAAATGTTGGAGGCGGTGGTGGAGAAAGATAAAGATCTGATGCAACTTCCCGCCTTGATGTCGTGATGGAGTGTTAATTTGAAATATTCCACCATGGACAGCGCTCTGATAACTAAATACGCAATAGATATGCGACTCCATAGCGCCATGGTCTGTTAGACAACATTTATTGGGTCATGAATATTACAATGTGTACCGAATGTAAAAAACCGTCATTTTCCTAGCAAATGTAATTGAATACATTATGAACGGTAGACCAATGAAAATCGATTCTCGACGAGATTTTTCAAACGCTACACGACAATGTTTTTTTTTTTTTTTAAATCGTGGGTGTTCTAAACTATTATAAAGTAATCAAATTCAGTAACATGAACTTGCATATTATATTTGAACAATGTTTACTCTCAAAAATAGTCAACAGCATAAAGCTTTTTCTCACACAAGCAACGATAAAAATCAATCAATTTTTAATTTTTTTTGTAACAAAATATTCGTAGCTCTTTGTATTGTTCCACAGTTCCGTGACAGTGTGGGTATGTCAAAATTGGTAGCATAGTAGGCTATGTGATTCATTCGTAATTTGATACCATATACAGGGTGGCAACGGATGCTTTGCAGTAAAATAAATGTTCATGAAAACACAACGAATGGCCTTGATTCAACAAACGCTTATATCCTATAAACATACTTTTTATTATTAAGATATATATGTTGAGCTCGAACGTCTCACTTTTATTTTATGACTACACACAGATGTTTCTTAAAAGCTTCGCAACTGGCACGCACCGTTTCTTGAAAGATTCCAGAGTGTGACATTTTGTGCTTTCAATTTTACTGAGCATGTATCCCGATGCAAAGAAATCCACACGGTCTGGCGATGAGGCAGGCCATTCTTGTGATGAAAAAAAAGTTGAATGGGTTAAATTTTGTCGACACCACTCCTGTGTGGCTTCCGATTAATGAGAAGG
The DNA here is from genome assembly GCA_024533555.2 of Aedes koreicus. NCBI lineage: Eukaryota > Metazoa > Arthropoda > Insecta > Diptera > Culicidae > Aedes > Aedes koreicus. The sequence goes on from JAHHFK020005843.1 coordinate 88,928, forward strand.
AGCCGAATCGTGTTGTAAACAGTAATTTCCAAATGGAATCAATTTCGAAGCATGAAGTAGCAAGAGATTCTTCAAAGCATGTTCGATGTAGTAATTTTTACTCCTGACTCGATGGAAAGTAGTGAAAGCTTGACGTTTTCTGAAATTTCAATCATTACTCTCAACACATTCTAGAACCGCTGCACAGCCAACCTAGCTTTGGGAACATCTGTATCAAAAAAAATTTCATCGTAAAAGAGAATATTACAATCAGCAATCGAATCAATCGAGCCTACTTTTGTTTTTCTGTTAATCCGTGAATTCGCTTTTTTTTATAGGCTTCGAGTTTCAAATACGCGGTGATGAAATTCTGGATTGACGTATGAGAAATATTCAGATCCTGGACCATCTCTCGCCCTTATAGCGTTGGTTGGTTTTGTACGCATCCGTCTTGTTGTATCTTTTTATGGTGCGGAAGATAAATCTTTTAGTTCGAAAGATAAATCTCTTCGTTTACCCTGGGCACTGGCAAAACCTTGAGGTAGTTTAACTTTAACTACCAGGTCCCAGGGCTGGTCTGGCTCTTTACCATTTTGGAAAGAAACACACTAGTGTTGCCAGATCAGTGGTAATGCAGTCCAAAAGTGCTTCTAAAGTTTTTACAATATTTAGTTCTTATCGATGAACATTATAATTTGGAGATGGTGATCAATGGTCAAGTACAGTATTGCAAATAGTTGAAATGTTGTATTTGATCATATAAACTCAGTTGAAAAGTTGAAATTGTTTATTATCACAAATCAGCACACAGGCATTAATACCACATAGGGGAGCTGTTGCATTATTCATCTCATGCATTATTTATACAGATCAATTATGTTATTGAGTTTGCTTGGTTTCAAAAACAAATAAAAATAAATAAAATTAACAAGAAATAAAAAGTTAGAAATCAGATGGTTAAGCGTCAATCTTTTGTTTTCGAGTAATGGGAATTGGTAACGCTAGGTTCCATACTTGTATTGAGGTCTTTTATGGTGAAGCGATGTTGCTTATATAATTCTAGCAACGAAGTTTTGAAGAAAAATGCAGTTTTAGAGTACGCATCGGTAATGGACGATATGGCCGTGTTGGGGGGAATCCGGTTCGAAGGACCACGAAGACAACGAATGACAGCAAGAAAACGGAGTATGAACAGACGTATGAGGAGAGATAGAGTAGGCGTCAAATGAAATAATAGACAGTGATAGGCAGAAGTGAATTAGAAAAGAAATAATAGGCAGTGATAGACTGAAGTGAAATAGAAAGTTTGGTTAAAAAATATTGTACGTATTTGATGAAAAGTGGAGATAGATTTATTCTAGCTAATTAATTATTACCTATATTAGGTGGTGCATATATTTTTATTGAATTGAGGAATCTAAGTATTGTTGGGGACAGCAAACAAGCTAGGGTGCCGATGTAAGTGTTCTTTTGTATATTGCATCCATGCACTAAACTAAATAAAAGCTTAGCTTACAGCATTGAACCACACGGAAAAATACGATGTAAGGCTTGTAAGAACCCCGAAAGTTTCCCCCCAACAGGCCGAATTGGAACTATCTGAAGATCCTAGAAATCAGCATACGGCAAGGGCAAGAGAACAAAAAGAACAGAAGAATGAAGAAACAAAACATCGGTGAGATCGTTCATTTATCTTCTTATTATTATTATTATTAATATTATGACAAAACTAAAAAAAAAAACACACACACACACACAAACACACAAATTAGACATATATTAAGATGCACTCGCCTGGGGACATTGATCCGGAATACCTCGAAAAGCTTGCCGAAAGTATGCTGACTGAAGAACGACATACCCACTTGAACTTGTAAACGTTACATTGACTGAGTTATTAAATAACATGAAGAGACGCAACAACCTCCCAAACTCTTTTAAAGGAAACTTCTCTCTCAGGAGTCCCATCAGTAAACCATAAAAATTATACTGTTGGGACTACTCAGACTTATTACATCAGTCATTGCTAAAACTGATAGAATTCAAATATTTCGACGACATTATGACAACTTATTTTTCATTCGAGAAAACTGCTCGAAAAAACTTTCACAGCACATAAATGATGAACTATACCTACAAAAGACTGAAGAAAACACACTAACACACTAAATAACAAAAAGACGAAACAACACCATACAAAATAGTAGACATGAACATGACTGAGAGAAAAGGGAAGCAAACTTGAAAATGTAGCACCTTTTGAGGCAGTGTCAACAGCGTCTCTATGGACGACATGATTTTTGCACGGCTGGTGAAATACTTCAAAAGAAATTAAGTTATATCATTCTAACGCACAAGAATTAATACAATAGCTTCTTACTTTTGGTTCGAGAAAAGTGCTTGGATGACATGTTTTCCGTGTACGGCTGGCAAAATTATTCGAACGGGTTTACGCAACGATATCATCAAAGGCCTGGCGTAGAGGTTTCTACTCTATTCAGAGTCCCGCCAGTAAACCTTCAAAAAAAAAAAGATTAATCTCTTCGTTCACGAGTCATTCCTTCGATTTCATAATATAAACTAAATTAAATTTTCAGTGTAAAAACTTTGTCCATAGATCACTAACGCATTTGTTCCTTTTAGTGTCCCCCATTGCTATTTTGCATGTCAAAAGAGCGTTCCACAGTTCAGTGACAGTGCGGATATGCCAAAAGTCGTAGCAAAGTAAGCTATGAGATTCGTTTGGTACTGTGATGTAATATATAATAGTATTACTGCGATAGTCTTAAATTTATATGAATTAAAACAAAAAGTTAATAGTTTCAACAGCTTTGAAATTTTCATACCAGATTTAAAAGTTGGAAAGAGTGTCATTTTTTGTGTTCATTTGTTAAAATTGTTTATTAAATAAGAGATTTCCCACTGAATTATATTTGTTCTCGTAGATGGGGAGGTAGCTGATTGGTTATTTCAGTCCACTTCCTAGCATCTTGCCATGAGGTACCAGGGGGTAACCCTCAGATTACCAAATTTGAAGGATGTCTGCATTATCTCAAACTATAAATAACATTCCACCTAATATATCACAAAACATTACGATTGGTCTGGCGGATTGGCGATAGTGAAATTATTGAGTATAGGACCAAGTATCCTCCGGTTGGTTCAAAACAAGTGAGATTGGTAATCAATAGAAGCAAAGTTCTCAGAAAGCACAAAATGATTTTAGAGTCTTTTAATTCACTAAATCTATCAATCGTAGTTTTAGGTGGATAACAAAGGATTGCTCCATAGAACGTCCAACCTGCTTGATGTAGATATTCGTCTACCGTCTTAGTCACTTAAACTCATTTTGGGTAGTTTTTGTGACTTGTCCGGGGGTGAGATCTAAACTCATGACTTTAGCAGATGTAGATATTAGTTCCAGTTATAAAATAATTCGAAAAAAATATTTGTGCTAACTAAAAGTGTTTTTCCAACGGTAAATCACTATCACATTTTGTGAGTGGCCCCAACCATCCTTAATATTGGTTAATATAGGGCTAAATCGGCTCTTAAGCGTTACTAAAAATTCAACTTGTTTTCTCAATATCAACAAAATTACAAAACACTTTGTGAGTGTATTGGACGGTTTCATAGGTGGTTCTCGATTTCCTGACTGAATCCAGTTATGCTGTAATTTGCCTATCTTGATGGCCGAAAAATGAGTAATTTGTTTGATTTGCCTATACTAAGGAACGATTCGATCGGAAAGGCCTCTGCCGGATAAACGCTATATTGTCTATATATGTAGTCCGTCACTTGACGTCGCAGGAAAGATGCTACGAAAAAAAAATGAACCAAGCTATTCGTAAGCAGTGGGAAGAACGTTGGGCGCAAATGAGACACGTGAAACTGAGGGAGGTGAATGCTGAGATAAGAAAATGGTCCGCTGAGGAGAATTCTTCTGACCAGCGAGTGCTCGCTCGCTTACGCATTAGCCATACAAGGCTTACGACGAATTTCTATTGAAGAAATCAACTCCACCGGTATGCGATTGTTGCGGGACTCCCGAGGATATCTGCAACGTAATAGTACTGTAAAAATCTCGAAGCAACTAGAACAAAATAAAAAAAATCGATTCGACTAACCTGCGTGCGGCGTTATGTAACGAAGATGACAATGAAAAGCGATTGCTGAAGTTCCTGCATGAAACCAATGTTTATCGAGGTTTATGAGGAGGAGAAGAGCAGAAAACTAAGAAACGGATGAGAAGAAGAACTGACAGAACATATCTGAGGTGAAACAGATGATGAATCAGATGTAGTAGAAAAAGCGAAGAACGTAGGAAAATAAAATACAGTCGAAAAAATGTAAGCGAATAACACGAAGAAGATTAAGAGAAAATGAAAAATGGAAGCTGATGATGAAAACAGTGATTTAAGTTATTTGCAAAGAAAATGGGAAGGAAGAAGACATGAGAAGATGGAATTGGAAATGGAATTGAGAACGACGTAGAAACGAAAGTGAAAATACGGTGAGGAGGAGGAGAAATTGACGAAAGAAGAGTCAGTGAAGGCAAATCAGAGAATGAATGAGAATGTTTATGACGATGCAGATGAAAGGAGGCGGAAAGTAACACATGAAGAGGATGTAGAGATGGAAGCTGATGAAACAAACGATGATCAAAATATCACACAAAACTGAATAAATGTGAAGAAGCGAAAAAAAATTGAGCTGAAGGATGTAATGCGGAAACAGAATGGAAGCAAGATGGCGAAAAAGTAAAAGTAAACATTCGAAAGTGAGAAAAAAGATGAAAACACAGTGAAAATGAATAAGAGAAAACAAGAAAAAAACGCCATTGGTTAAGAAGAATAAGAGAAGTGGAAGAAAAGAAGCGGAAGAGGGGTCTGAAGAAGAGAATCGGAAAAAGAGAAGCAAAAGAAGGCAAGCGGAAGAAGATAAACGAAAGAAGAGAAATGAAAGAAGAGAAACAGAAGAAGAGAAGCTGTAGAAGAGATAAGGAAGATGATACCTACAAAAAACTTCCACTAACTATTTCGTTCCCTCAGATACTCGTTCAGGTGCAATCGTATGTATGGCCTTTAGTGGCAACGAGTATCGAACTAGCATTACTTTCCTTCATCAATTGAGCTTTGAACCAGTACACCAGAAGTTGCACATTGAGAATAATTCACTACTCCCAAGTGAAATTCTGTTAATTCTCTGTGCAACTTCAGCTGACTTCGGTCAATCACGTTGTAGCTAACCACAGGTGGTCATTATGTCATGCTCATGTTCATGCTCAATAGCATTCCTACTGTTGGTTTAGATAGATTCACGGTTGCTTTTAAGCGTAGTTTAAATTGCCGTCTTTTCTCAAAGATAACCACCATCACATTTTGTGAATCGCCCCAACCCTTATTATTGATTTATATCGGTTCAAATCGCCTCTCAACAATTGTTTAAAAAAAATTACCTTGTTTTTCAAGAAAAAAATACATCTGCACACTTTGCGCATTTGGGCAGGGCCGATGCCGGTATTGCATTGATGTAGGATCATACATGTTTAAACATTGTTGATGATTGTTAGTCCCAAGCATCATTTGTTTGTTCTCTGTGAATTTACAGTTGATCTGGCAATAACGGAGAAGCAATCTTGGGTGGTCAATCATGTCCATGTTCTCTGTAAACTTGTGATATATGGTGGGTAGACATGTATGTGAGGTTGTGGATTTCTGTAATAAAATTGGTTTGGGTGGATAATGTGTAGGGGTAGTTTTTGTTTTTTTTTTGTATAGGCTTTGTGGGGGAGGGGGAAAAACAAAGGGTTTCTTGCAAACAGGGCCAAAGTTTCGTTGTTTGCCGTGTTATGCCTAAGAGAAAGTCGATGGAGAGAATCGATCCACAAGGATAGGCCTTTTACAGATTATTTTCAAAAATGGAAGATTTCTCCTAATGCTTCCAAAACTCAATTTATAATGTTCCCACACAAGCCTAGAGCTGCATTTTTGAAACCAAGTTATAGTCATATGGTCACAATGAACGAAGTTCCAATTTTTTGGTCAAATCAAGTAAAATATCTTGGACTGATACTTGATCAAAAATTAACTTTTAAAGATCACATTGAGGGCATTCAAGCCAAATGTAATAAATATATAAAATGTTTATATCCTCTTATAAACAGAAAATCCAAACTTTGTTTGAAGAACAAACTTCTAATATTTAGACCGGCCATGCTTTATGCTGTGCCAATATGGTCTAGTTGTTGTGCTACTAGGAAAAAAGCACTTCAAAGGATTCAGAACAAAGTTCTGAAAATGATTTTGAAGCTGCCACCCTGGTTCAGTACTATTGAATTACATAGAATTTCAAACGTTGAGGCTCTAGAAGAAATGTCCAACAAAATAATTCATAATTTTAGACAAAAATCATTGCAATCTTCAATTACAATGATCAATTCTCCCTAAAGATAAGAACTAGTTTTAAGAAATCAATAATTATTCTTACACGCAGGCAAAAAAAACCCTGTTAAAAAACTGAATAGACAAGGTAAAAATAATATTAACACAATTAGATATAAATGATAGTATATAAGGTTGAAATGTTAATTACTTAGCAGGAGCACCTAGATTAATATAGGCAAAGGGTAAATGCACCCTTCTTTTTTGGGGAAATGCTCCTTAAACTTTGGAAAAATGCTCCTTAGATGCGTTTGCCCGGTATAATGCAATCGGAGGTATTAACCTTTTGGTTAGCGCTTGCCGGGGGTTTTGACGGGTCTTCAGTTTCTTCAAGATTGTATAGTTTTGACGGGGTTTATGTTTCTGAATTTAAGAGTCTTCAAAATGGAATTAAGACTCTTCAAAATGAAATTAAGACTCGTCAAAATGAAATTTAAACCCGTCAAAACTACCTCAAAGATTTTAAGTATTTCATGGCAATTAGTGCATTAAATTTAAAGTAACATTAAAAAGTTTTCTTCATCGACTTTCTCTCGAATCGATCAATCAAAAGGCCAATAAGAGTTTTTTTTTATCTAACAGGACACATTTGACCTTAGCAATAAAGTTTGGGCGGATAACCGATAAGCAAGGCGCATACATGATAACTAGTGGATGGGTGAATCTCGCGAACAAGTTGAACATCTCCTCCTATATAAGGGTACAGTTAACGTCAGCTTCAATATTATTGTCTATGAATCGTTGAATTCGATGAAAAGAGCTTGTTTGATCAAACAGAGCGGAATTATCCTTGGTGATAATGATTGAGTAGTAGCATTCCGTCAGCAGGAGTTTTGGGCCCATCGATCTCAGATCAGTATTCTAACTCAGGATAACCAGGGACCGAAACAAAAAAAAAAAAAGCGCCCCCCCACCAACCAGACCAATATATATATATATATATATATATATATATATATATATATATATATATATATATATATATATATATATATATATTTATATATATACTTTTGCGACGCAGGTATTTCCTGAAAAATCATCACCAATAGTTTAAATTGCTTCTTGTCTTGTCTTCCCAGTGGAAATCCAACTTTGTGAGTGGTCCCAACAGCATCCTTACAGTTGGTTTAAATCGAACCAAATCAGTTCACCGTCATTTTTCAATTATCTTGTCTTCCCAATCGAAAACCACTATCATGGTTTGTGAGCGGCCTCAGGAGCATCTTTACTGTTAGTATAAATCGTTCCAAGTCGGCTTTTAAGTGTTGTTAAATAACCGTATTTTCCCAATACTGGTCTCAACAGCATCCATATTATTGGTTTCAGTAGATTCAAATCAGCCCTAACGTATTGAATATCTTTCGTTCTAATCAAATATCTCCATCACATTTTGTGAGTGCCACCAAGAGCAATTTTACAGTTGGTATAAATCGGTCCAATATGCAAACTTGGAGAGGGAAGTCGGAGTTGGCACATACAAGAGAAAAAACAAAACAAAAACCTTTATCGGCGGCTTCCCAACCGTGACCAGCAGCGTTGTGGCTTTCTGTGGTAACCACTCATCCATATTGAAAAGTTGATGAAAGATGACTCACTCATTCTTATTAAAAAGTTGATGATAGTCGAATAAAGACCCTACGGTTGCATCGACTGTCTGTGATGAAGACAAATGAATTTGTTTAAGAAGAATCTGTGCTGCTCGAACACAGTTGCATGCCTTCGTTTACTTCATAAAACGCTTTGTGGATCAAGATGGGGAAAATTACCTTTTCCGAATAATGCGGCTAGCTCAATGATTGCAATATTTGCGTGGTGGATTTTTTTGTCCATTATTTCTACTCTTGTATTTACCTTTTCTGCCCAATAAATATTCACTTACCACACTTTGTGATTTTTTTCGTTAGTAGGACCCGTGAAACTTTGATGAATTGGTTTTGTTAATTTGTTCATAATTGTTTCCAAACTTTTGACGATAATTTCAAACAAAAATTTGGTAGGAGATTTTAAAGCCTGTCCACGTTAAATTTCGGACAGTTTTCTTTCAGTGTAGGTTTTGAATTATTTCACGGATCGCTGAAACGTTGAAACTCTCCACTTTATTTCGTGGTACAACATGTTTACATTTTTTTTACATTCAGTAAAATGGCGTTGAATCAAGTGGAAGTGCGCCTACGCATTTTGTACGAACGGCAGCAAAATCCGAATTTATTTTTACGTGAACTTGCCAAGAAACTAAAAAACAACCGAAAAGTACCGTGTTTTGTGTTTGCAAATCATTTGACCAGCGCTTGACTGTAGATCGGAAGGTTGGAAGTGGAACAAATCGTAAAGCTTGCTCCCGACAAATGGACAAGAAGCCATTATTAAGAAAAATTCAAATCTTTCTGTGCAAAATGTGACTCGCAAGGTTGGGAAGTCAAAATCATACGCACAAAAAGTGAAGCAGAGGCAAGGACTGAAGGCGTACAAAGTGAAAAAGGTGCCCAACCGTGATGACAAGCAAAATTTCACTGCAAAAAGTCGTGGACGACGAAACATACGTACTCCAAGACTTTAAACAGCTTTCGGGTCTGGTTTTTTATACTGCAATGCAAAGGAACGCCGTTGTTGAGCATTTCCGGACAAAGAAGGTTTCCAAATTCATGAAGAAGTATTTGATTTGTCAGGTCGAGTTGTGGTCGAAAATCTAAAAGTTTCGTCTCTACCGGTACTATCAATAAGGATGTGTACGAGAAAGAATATCTGCAAAAGCGGTTGCTACTGTTTATCAAAAGCCACAACTCTTCAGCTTACAGCTACTGATTTGGCTTCTTGTCACTAAGCGAAATCCGCCCTGGAATGGAATAAGGTACAAGAGGTAAAATACGTGCCAAAAATAGCCAATCCACCAAACTGTCCAGAACTTCGCCCAATAGAGAAGTACTGGGCTCTAGTTAAGCGAAAACTCTTCGAAACAAAAAAGGAAGCAAATGGTACCGATGATTTCAAAAGAAGAAGGATAATCGTTACGGCGGGCGTAGCTGAGGATACCGTACGGAACCTGATGGTGGGTGTGAAAGTTCGAGAATTTTACAGAAAGCAGGATTAACATCTTAATCAACTGTTTCTTTTGTAGATATAATTCTATTATTATTGTGAAATAAAAAATCGGTTTTGTTGAATTATGTGTAAATTTTTTTTCTGCTATTATTTTGGTGTCCGAAGTTTTACGTGGACAGGCTTTAGATATTTTCACTGCCTAGATTACATCAGATTTGAGCTGTAAATGCATTGTTTCTGTTCTGCATTTGTTGGTAGTTTTGAATTATAAGTTTTTTCAATGCTTTACGTCGTTTCGCATTGACATTGACCACCGCAAGGTATTGTATTCGACTTCTAGCATTTTGAAATTCGATTGAACTATGCCACTTTTCTACATCGACATCCAGCAAGGTCTCAGGTATCTGTAACGCTTGAAACATTTGTACGATGTACGATGCTATAGCTAGGCTATTGTTAAAATGATCTCCACACTCAACGAAAGGTATAGCAGCGCAACGATCACATTCGAGAACGACAGAGGAGATAGATCAGACAGAGGATAATTGTTCGAAACGTTGAACGTACCGTAAAATAGGGCTAAAATAAAACATTATGAAGGTGTATAAACAAGTCGCTAAGTTCTATAGTCAAAAGTCTATAGCTACGAGGCGGATGTGTCCAAGGAACCCGAAGTTTATCGTAATTTTTTTTTTATAAATCATTTATTTGTACAGGCTCAATCGAATCAAGTTTTCTTATTTATATACATCAGTTATCTTAAAACTAAAGTTAGAAGGATAGAACCGATTACTCGTGGCCGTCTCGAGGTTAATAGGAATAACAATTTTAAGGATGGAAAGACGGGCAGGAATTTAAAGTATGGTTCACATAACACATTTATTTTAAATTCTAAATTGTCAAAAAACTTATAAGTATACAACTTTTGGTTTTCTATTAACTTGAATATTTTTGAGAAAGAAAACAAAACTCACAAACACAGATAAAAAAAACTTATAGTAAACATAAATGTTAAACTAACTACAGTCTAAGGCTAATGTTAGTCAAAAACACATAAATTAGTTTCATAAACTCCACATCACGTACAGCCAAGATATCTCAAACCGGTACATTGGGTCGAGCCCGAAGGGAATCATACAGCTCAGATCTGACTCCACGATGCTCGGCACATGACCAAATAATGTGATCTGCGTCCTGGTAACCTTTTCCACATTCACAGAGATTGCTGTCGCTCATAATAATACCAACACGGTATAAATGGGCGTTCAAAGATTAATGATTGGACATGAGGCGAGACATCACACGAATGAAGTCTCGACCTACATCCATACCCCCAAACCAAGATTTTTTCGACACCTTTGGGATGATAGAATGTTGCCATCGCCCCAAATCTCCTTTACTCCATTTATACTGCCAGATGACGAGTGACTGTTGACGAAAAATAGGAAAAAAATCGTTGAAGGCGATTTGTCGATCGTAAATATCGCCTTCTATAGCGCCCACCTTTGCATGAGAGTCCGCTTTCTCATTGCCCAGAATTGAACAATGAGATGGGACCCATACAAAGGTGATGATAAAATAACGCGAAGATAAAGCACTTAGAAGCTCCTGTATTTTCATGAGAAAATACGAGGAGTGCTTTACCGACCTCAAGGAGCGAATAGCCTCTATAGAACTGAGACTATCCGTGAAAATGAAATACTGATCCGGTGTTAGTGAGGCAACAATTTCTAGCGTAAAGTGTATTGCTGCTAATTCAGCGACATATACGGAACAAGGAGCTTGAAGTTTACAATTGGCGCCATAAATTTCACTAAATATACCAAAGCCTGCTGACTCCTCTATCAATGATCCGTCAGTGAAGAACGATTTAGTGGAATTAACTTGGCCAAACTTTGCAGCAAATATCACCGGAGCAATCATAGGACGTTGGTGCTCTAGGAGACCATGAAGCTCCTGATTCATGGATAAATCAAAATGTACCGAACTGCCGAAGCCGAAGTCCTGTGTTATTTACAAATGGTACAAAGTTAAGGAACGAGTTTGAGGATTCAACTCAAGGAGCTTCCCAAAATTTTCGATTACCTGAGGGTTCATGACTTCACACCTGGTGAGGAGCCGGAGAGACAGTTTATCGTAATTGGAAAGCTTGATTTTCTCGTTAGTCTATTTCTCCAAATCAAACCATCTACCACAATAGCCGCCGTCAATTAATTAGGGACCATCCATAAATGATGTAGCATATTTTTTAACCCCCTTTCCTATTGCCGCGCCGAGAGTCTTTTGTTGTTGCCACTTTCGATATTTATATCTAGTATAGACCGGCCTAACCACCCTTTTGAAATATTTATGGACCACCCTGATGGAAAAATTGAATCACCCTGGATCTCCAACCAAATGATAATTATGGTTAGAAATGATTCAATCAAAGTTTTTATATCACTGGTCCTATCGAAAGTCGATTTTGTAAAGAAAAATCTAGATAAAATCTGATCTCGATGTTTCATTTCTAAGACATTTGACCTAAATGATTTTTTTCGATTTCCAAAATTTATGTAACGGTTATCATAACAGAACAATAGGACTATACTCTACTCCAGGTACCATATACTCAGAAAAATGTATATCATGTTGGACATTGTTGATGGTAAATTCACTGTCCATCAATTATATTTAGTGATACAATTACCGTTATTTTAGTCTTAATTCAACTAATACCTTAGCTGGAAAAATACTCTGCATAGCTCTCATTCCATTAAAGACTCAATTATCCTTTATCACAGTGCATAGTTGAATGCTCCGTAAACTGAATCAATTTACCGTTACAATGCAAAGAGGAAATCGATAAAAATAAATAAATCAGGTCAGTTCTTATGATACCAAAATAGCATTTTAGAGATAAGATAATCCTTGAAACACTGTGGCCATCGCGCTCCGCACTCTCCGGTTTTGTTCATAAATATGTAATGGAATGATGAAAATGGAAAATGATTGTTCTTATTTCAATTCCTTGGTGATTCCTACAGTAATGGTATGTTGGGTCTTTCTCCATGTTAGTACAAAGCCAATTGACATCGTATTCACCCAAAGTTTGTACTTACTGATCACTTAACCCTAGAAAACGGACAACACAGAACACCCAGTAGATAGGTAGGGAAATTTATGGGTTGCGAAAAGCTCCACCACCTAGAGCACATACAATACGCCTAAACGACAGGTGACGCCGTCAACCACATGACCATGAGGCCCACAAATTGCTTTAATGAAAAGTTCTTTAGCCAATCTCATAGCAAGCATCAGCCACCACTTAGTGGATAGTCGATTTTGAACTAATAGTTGATTGAAATATTTATTAATCAATAAAGAACGTGATAATCTTTTGTCATAATTACGCAGCCGTTCCTAAGGGGTTCGACGTTTTGGTTCTGAAGCTTATTCTGATACGATCTTCTTGTTCTTGATATAAAGTTAATGGAGATCAAGATCTTGAAAACGTGCCTTCGGACAAGTGTTCAAATTATGATTTGACAGTTGAAATTCCATAGGAACTCAATACCAAGCCGAGTTCGATCCAAATCAACGCCTTGGTTCAAACGAATTATTTGACGAAGATCGTACCTCATCTATTGCTGTCTAGTAATGGGATAATTTTGTTTAGCAAAGCAGTTTCTTTAAATCAACCATGGCACATCGATCTAACAAAAAAGTATTGAGCTTTTTGCGACTTTAAAGGCGGCCGAAATAACGATCAACTTTGGCTTCTGTTAAAAAAAGTTTCATGGATTAACAAGCAACAGTTGTGTGACCAAAAATTGATTTGCATTGAAATTTATTGCTGCGTCGTTTTTTCTGAGCTGATGTTTAATGAGCCGCAATGCAATTGTAAAACTAATTGAACGATTCAGCAGAGAACCAATGCAGCACCGCCCAATGAAGGTTAGGGCCGACTTCTGAAGGTTTCTACAACTCTCACTTTATTGGCATCACAGGACCGAATGCAATTCATCACCGCACACCAGATTTTGCGCGCTTCAGCTCAATAGCGGTTTTCTGATTTACTGACTGTCTAACAAGTCTTAGACAGCAACGAGTTTAACGGTTTCGATTATGCTTTTATTGCAAAGCTGTCAGATGCTTCACGCTTCGGCATTGTTTTCCGCATCAACGATCCAATGTTTTGGTGATTTTACCTTTAGTTCTGCAGACTTTTGAAAACAAGTATAGCCTGCAGGTATAGAATGAGCCTAGCGCGATGTTTACGTTTCAATGCTTCATGGTATGCACAAGGTGTCGACACTCCGTATTTATGATTGTTTAATTTGTTGTCTTTTCGTGTGACGATTGATAGTGAAAATCAGAAATGAACCTTGAAGGTTCTATTGTGGGTTACCTTCTTAGAAGCGGTGTCTTAAGTTGAATCGAAAAGCAAAAGCACAGTATTACTTTGAGCCCATTCTCACAATGCACACCGGCTAACCGTTGCTCGGTTCCTGTTTAATATAGATTAGCAATCTTAGGGATAGGCTTTGTTTCGCTATCTTATGCAAATGTTCTCGTGACTCTATGGCACCTTATAAAGAATCACATTGATGAAGGACAGTCCCCGAGCGTCAACGACGATGGCTGCTGCTGCAACAGTCTCAAATCAAGTATTGAAAGCGTTCCTTATGTTCTCCCACAGAAACTGCAGACGCTAGGGCAACGTATGTGTGTTAATTCGTACACCATACCTCAGTCGCGACTATAGAATCCATTTCATTAGCTCTTACTGATTTGTCTATTGATTGGGTGGGAATTGGATTTCTCTGGCATGGCGCTCCAATCAGCCACTTGTTGAATTCCTTCACATCAGCTCTAGCAATTCCAAAGAGGAAGCTGAAAAGGTTATGCATATTATATGAACTTAGTACTCCTACACGTATCAATCACAGCAGTGCAACCGGGCCAGAGCCGAAGAACTGCCGTGTGTCAATCTATATGCTGGAGGTTAAGAGGTGCACAATAAAACTGTTGAACTTGAACTTGGCAAAGATATCCGAGAGGTGCCAAATTGGGTCACATAGATTTGATTTCAGAAGGCTTCTTAAAAAACCACAGCAGTCTGTAGGAGGTTGAATTTCATTGTGAATATAGCCTTCTTTAATACACCGGCTTCGACTAAGTGGTTGCTATATTTCATTGTTGCTACTCGACCGTTTCTCCATGTGTCATTAAATTCTAATAATTGTTCACATCGCGGTACATGGTCATACATGCTGTTCGTTTTTGAGCGTTATTTCTCTTGTACTCTATGGAGAGTAGTGTTGGATGTTTGTATTTAGGGAACAAAATTTAAGTGGTATGTAAATATTATTATTTGTTTTGATTTATTAATTTTGTCAACTAAGGCCTAGGCAATAGTCGCTACTTGGCATGAAGTTGATTTCTAATATGGATTCATTTGGTGTTCTATTTTATGGAAACCTTCTATGAAAAAGTTTTTTTTTCAATGCGATTCACTATTCAGACACCATGCTTGGAATGAACTTTAAAAAGGTTCACCAAAGTCTACGCTCCATACAAAATTTCAAAAAAAAAGGAAGGAAAAAAGTCTACGAGGGGGGAGGGGGCTGAGATTTTTAAAAATGAGTCTACGTGTTTTAAGAACAGGCCCTACCCAAGTAACATTGCCAAAACCATCCTGCTTTATTATGTTTTAGTAAGGTTTTATCAAAGCCACTAGAAATCAATTTGGTTTTATTATGACACCAAGAGCTGCCAATAGGTTTCATATTTTTGTCAGGTTTATAAGAACCTACACAGCTTATTTAAAACGATCATAAAACCTCGTTATTTTAAATTCCTTTTACTCCTATCAAAGGTTTTATTTTCACTTTATGAACTAATAAAATGCTGTTTTGAAATGCCGTTTTAGGACTCAATCATATTGTCTTATTATGGTCAGTTGAAAAAGCATTTTAAAACCATTTTGCATCCAGTAAATACATTAAACGGCAAATTGGCATTGAGGGAAGCCACCAAATAACCAAATAGTTTTAAAGTAGTCATTGCGAAGATAATTTGGCTTTATGACAGAATTGTGATTTTTTTCCAATCGCCATATTGAAATATACGAAATAATTGCAATAGAGAAAAATAAATGCACCAAATTCTAAATGTAGATCGGAGACCAATTTTTGCATTTTTTTAGATATATTGATAGATAGAGATTGAATTTCATCAATTTTCAAGAAATTCATGATTAATTTATCGCATATATTTGTATTAATTTTGTGTTTGTTGTTGTGAACTCGCATAATTTCCGAGGCGCATTAATTTTCGGCTCTTATCGTGCCAATATTCACCACAAATTTAAATGCACATATGATTTGGAGCATGATACGCTGTACAAAACTCAATTTGCTTTGGATATTTTGCTATCAAACAAAATTTCCCGCATCACTTGATCACTTCTTCGATATTATTTACTGCTAAACGAATCAGAAGAGCAGAGAATCGAACAAAGCAGAACAACAAAAAACAACCACGATATCACAGTGGCCATTTTGCCGCATGCTGGTTTTCATGGCAGCCAAAAGGTTTTATGAAGGTCCTCAAGTGGTCATAGCATCTATCACTAGAATAAATTCAAAATCTTTATGGTCTTATAAAGGTTCTATTAACTTGTTTTCACAACCGTCTATAGAATGGGCCACTTTGTACACATTTTGGCTTTAAAGAAGCATAGAGGAGGTGTTGATAGACAAAACAATTTTGAATGTAGTTTTATCAACAAAGCCGGGAGGAATGCTATACGGCTGGAATGAAACTAAAATTGTTACTTGGGTACTGTTCTAATGGGACGTTGGGTTAGCATAAGTAAGTGAGTATGGTAGAACATTCTATGACTCGCTTCTTAGAAATTATTTGGAGGCAAAATAGTTGATTCATTTTCAATATACTCGTATAAATATATTGGAAACACTTGAGAAAATAATCACACATTAAAAAATGTTTAAAGGGTTAATATCGATATCATGTGAGCACTGTGTGTAGGTTCGTAAAAAGTGAATGTTTGCAGCACATTTTTTCATCAGAATAACAGCATTAAAACTATTCCGAGATTTATCAATGCGATTCAAAGAGGACTATTTGATTGTTATGATAAAGATTCTTATATAATAATAACCTTTATACAGGTCACTCCAATATTTTATGTTATTTAATCCCAAGTAACACGAGATGTTTTACTGTATGCATTTTTGCTTTAATGTGACAAATAATAATGTTGCCATCCCAGTAATTGAAAACTATTTAGAATACTACTATAGAATTGAAATAGCACAGAAGGTGGAGCCTATGAAACATAATTTAAGTTCGACAATGGTAATAAACAAAAAAACCTTGGGCTTCAGTGAAACAAATTATTGTCGGTTTTCAAAAAGGTATTCATGAACAAGGTTTGAACCATAAACTCTAAGCTTACTAGATTGGTGTTCTTATCACTCGACCATTTCAACATGTGGGAAAATAAACAATTAGAATCCCCTCATTATCATAATTTGAACCAGTGCCAATGTGATAGGTGACATAGTTACTAATTTTAGCATAAGAGAATTCAGGAGTAGGAAAGTAAGTGTTTAAATTACAAGAATTTGCTATACGTTGATGATCGGTCGATTACACTTCAGTTTTTGCTGGTTCGATCGTACAAGGAATAGGCTACATCAATATTATTTTTGTCATCATACTGGCATAACTGAATAAGGTTCCTGAATGTTTCAGTGGTAAACATGCATGTGGTATAAATAGAAATTTGATAGATTTTAGTCTTATTTACAAGTACACAAACGGTCATTCGACGTCCAATACATACCTGACTAGTTGTAGTGGCAGTTGACATGTCATGAATATGTTTGTTTCTTAAAATATGGAAGACTTGTGTTGCTACATTTATACAACATAATATGCAAACAAGCAAGATGTCAGATGTAAACAAACATGTCCTAACTCAAAACATCAAACATACACGGTGTTCAATAAGTTCGAATACAAGTTTTCATCATTGCGTAGGTATGCGCCATGTACATATTCTGCATTGGTATTGGTGTCAGCTTTAGCTTCATTCATACGCTACCGAATGTGCGCGGTGTTGACATTCTGTTAGTTGTTGTTTGTTTGTAACGCGCGATGAAAGAGTATCGGGACTTCGTAATTAAGCGTTTTTTGAACGGTGAGCGACCCGGCGATATATTCCGGCTGCTGAAATCGCATGGGGTCAAGCGGAACTTTGTCTACACGACCATCAGGCGATACCGGGAGACGTCCTCGACCAATGACCGTGCGAGATCCGGTCGGCCGCGTTCAGCGAGGACGCCACGGGTCATCAAGATCGTGAGGGAGCGAATTCGGCGCAAAAAGAACCGCTCAATCCGGAAAACGGCTACAGATCTCAACATTTCCATTGGAACCGCTCACACCATACTCACCAAGGACCTTGGTTTCAGGCCTTACAAAAAACGTAAGGTCCATGGCGTTTCGGAGGCTACCAGCAAAAAGCGGTTGGATCGAGCTAAGAGGATCCTCTCTCGGCACGCTGGTCAGGAGTTTGTTTTTTCGGACGAGAAACTGTTCGTGCTGCAGCAGCCGCACAATGTGCAAAATGACCGGGTGTGGGCGCCATCGAGGGACAGCATTCCTGAATCCAATATAAACATCCCTCGGTTCCAAAGTGCCGCGTCGGTGATGGTTTGGGGGGCAGTATGCAAACGTGGTAAGCTACCCTTGGTGTTTATTGAAAAAAACGTCAAAATCAACGCGGCGTACTACAAAACTGAGGTTTTGGAAAAGGTTGTTGCCCTCAGTCTCCGAAGCCTCTACGGCGATGAGCACTACGTGTTCCAGCAGGACGGTGCACCAGCCCATCCGGCAAATGTGGTTCAAGCCTGGTGTCGGGACAATTTAACCGACTTTCTGGACAAAACTTTGTGGCCTCCCAGCTCCCCGGACTTGAATCCTCTCGACTTTTTTGTTTGGTCCTATATGATGGCGAAGCTGAACGAATACAAGGTCAGCACTTTGGATCATTTCAAGACGGTAATTCTCAAAATCTGGGACGAAATGCCCATGCAGTCCGTGCGTGCCGCCTGCGACGCGTTCGAGAAACGTTTGAAGCTCGTTAAGGAGTACAAAGGGGGGTCATTCCAAGAGAAATGTTGTAAACGTTCCTTGTAAACATAGCGTTCAATAACATAAATCCAAAAAATAAAAAAACATGTTTTCATTTTTTTAACAAATTTTGAAAGTGTATCCGAACTTATTGAACACCGTGTATATATGACATCATAAGTTAATCTTGATTCGAATCGCATGAAAAGTACATCTACATGACTAAACTAGTCAAATTGCATTTTTATAAATCTACAGCATGACACATGGGAAATACAACTTTTATTTTTATGTTTTTGGTGCTACTTGGGATGTTATGTTAAAGGGAAAAGCGGTGAAATAGGTTTTGTGAAATGTCATTAAACTTTGCTGTGGGTAGAGGGGAAATAATGAATTAGTATTTGCGCTTTAACAAGTTGGTTAATCACATGAATTTATTTCCTACCTCGATGAGGCCGTTCTACAGCGCACAACCAGTAGTTTCGCCCAATAACAACGAGATGGTTCGGCATCGGTACATGGTCGTTTCGGAGAATTTTCCGTATGTTCGATCGCAACGCGCTTCCGAAATTTGCGCTTACGGTTGGCCTCAAACCGATAAGGCATTGCACTTATTTTCACTTTCACAGTTTCTCAAAATTCATTTCTTCCTAGAAGTAAAATTCTATCCAACGTGAATCGTCAACACAACAGAATAACTGTTCATAGAAGTACTAATTGGAATTAACAGAGAATAATTATTCGGAACGTCAAAACCTGAACGTTGTCCGTGATCGGGAATTTCTTTATACTTGCCGGAATGCAACATTCGATCAATTTTCCAACACCGATGGAGGATTTTGTACACAACATATATTCATCGTTTGATTGTAAAATTGTTCGATACTTGGGCCAATAAACTGCAAAAATCTCAACAATCAATCAAAAAATGATCGTGTTATTAGCGTCCAGTGTTTCAACTTTCCGTGACTGTAGCCATTTTACAAATTTAAATTTTGCATGCTGCTTTTGCTGTAAACTTACTTTACATTTGCGCTTCGGAATATTATAGAGACAGTTGAAATTTCCAAACCATTTTAGAAATTGTGCAAAAAGTATAAGGTATGCGACGAATGAAAAACTAAAACTATTTTAGCCGGCTGCCAATTGGCAAACATTTTGAAAGGAATGGCAAACCGGGCCTGTGTACTTGCCACACACCAGCTACCAATGCAATACCGCTCCGAACCGCTTCAATACTGCAGTCCAAATATAGTCAGTGCACACAACCACTAGCTGTCAATCCAGTTCTGCCGCTCCGAAGAGTTTCAATACTGCCGCTCCGAAATGAACCCAGTGCACCCTCCAGGGTACAGCCGCCACCAGCTGCCAGGCCAATTTTGTGAACAGTACCGCACTACTTCAATGCTGCCGAACGAATGGGTAAATTTGTGAAGGTGTGCCCCTTCTATATCGTACACTGCTGCATCTGAGACCTCCCTTGCTCACATTTGAAATCTGTGATAGGAAAGTACTGTGCATTTAGTAAATTTAGCCCGCAAAACTGTATTATAAGTCATCGGCTTATTTGCCCTATTTTCAATAGTTTACAATTAATCCAGGATATTTTTTGATAGTTGAATCAATATGCGAAATTTTTGTCCATCGATTGGTGTAGACATCTTGAATCCATCGAGGATTAACTGAGCTATTAGCGTTTCATTTGTAAAGATTTTTCGTGACGCTGGCAATTATCAGATTTTCATTTGACACCCTTCCCTTGCCGTAAGACAGTAGTCTAGTCAAAAAAAATTAACATTTTGCATACAATAAAGATTGTACATACTCGAAAAAAATGCAAGCGACAAAAATGATCAATATAAATTTGTTTTAACCTTCCTAATGCATTAGGAAAAAGTTACACATAGTGCATTCAGGGTCAAAAATGACCGAAGACTTTGCTTCGGTTCAAAAAAATTATTTTTAAACCGATTTTTGATATCTTGGTCTCAAATAAAAGGTATCGATTCTTAAAACGACAAGCTGTCCTGTTTTTATTTTAAACTGGCCAATCTAAGCACATACGCACCCAGAACCGGTTCCGGTATGCATCCGAAGATGCATGGCAATTTTGGAACCACATATATTTGTACCGTTCGACGGCTCAAAATTCATGGTTTTTAATACTGATATCCGAAAACATCGTGCCATAGACCTACCAGTGAATTTGACCACATCCGGATACTCTGGAACCAGTTCCGATTGGGCCCAAAGAGGACAATTTTGGAACCCCAAGTATTTTTACCGACTGACGGCTCAAAATTCATGGTTTGTTTCATGCTGAATGTATGCTTGCTTCGCGCAGACAACAGCAGGTGGCAGTGCTATTAGAAAAAAAAACAGTCCAATCATTCGTTTGGATAGCAACCAGTATTAGCTAAATAACTTTTTTCACAAGTGTCATCGCTTTGCTTTGTCTTCTTGGAAAATTTCCCAAGGAATGATTGGATTGATTTATTTTTAGAGGACAACGGGTCCTAGCTAAGTCGGTAAAGGCGCAGCTACAAAGCAACACAATGCTGGAGGTGGCTGGGTTCGATGCCCGATATGGTCTGATATTTTTTCGTTAAGGAAGATTTCTCGACGCCCTGGGCATAGGGTATGATTGTAGTTGCAACACAATCATACTAAATGCGAAATGGTACCTGACATCGAACGCTCTCAATCGATAACAGTGAAGTGCATGTAGAACACTAAGCTGAAAGCAAGCAATAAGCGAATTGAAATGATAAGAAAGAGAAGACAACGGGTCTTCTCTTTCTTAAAAATTGGGTGTCATCTAACCCAATCGTTTCCAAGATCAAGTCTCGTATTGGCTGCGTTTAAATTAGAACAGATTAGATTAGAAGATTTAAATTTGGATTTGGATTGGATTTGGATTTGGATTGGATTTGGATTGGATTTAGATTGGATTTGGATTGAATTTGGATTGGATTTGGATTGGATTTGGATTGGATTTGGATTGGATTTGGATTGGATTTGGATTGGATTTGGATTGGATTTGGATTGGATTTGGATTGGATTTGGATTGGATTTGGATTGGATTTGGATTGGATTTGGATTGGATTTGGATTGGATTTGGATTGGATTTGGATTGGATTTGGATTGGATTTGGATTGGATTTGGATTGGATTTGGATTGGATTTGGATTGGATTTGGATTGGATTTGGATTGGATTTGGATTGGATTTGGATTGGATTTGGATTGGATTTGGATTGGATTTGGATTGGATTTGGATTGGATTTGGATTGGATTTGGATTGGATTTGGATTGGATTTGGATTGGATTTGGATTGGATTTGGATTGGTTTGGATTGGATTTGGATTGGATTTGGATTGGATTTGGATTGGATTTGGATTGGATTTGGATTGGATTTGGATTGGTTTGGATTGGTTTGGATTGGTTTGGATTGGATTTGGATTGGATTTGGGGATTGGATTTGGATTGGATTTGGATTGGTTTGGATTGGATTTGGATTGGATTTGGATTGGATTTGGATTGGATTTGGATTGGATTTGGATTGGATTTGGATTGGATTTGGATTGGATTTGGATTGGATTTGGATTGGATTTGGATTGGATTTGGATTGGATGTTTTAATATACTAATTTTTCAATTTGGATTTATCTTGCTTTGGATTGGTAACTATCAACACTCTTTCTGTCTAACAGGTAATTGTTACTTGTAACTACTCCGTCACTATGAGACAGGTTGCATGTCATAAACAACAAAACAACTTATCATCAACATTTCCTCAAGAGGATCTCCATCTATTCTTACGGCAGTGACGAACTAGCTCGAGAGGCTGCAAGTTACTTAAGTTCTTAGACAACATATCAGTGAGGTTGTGTATTATACACGACTGGTTGACGTAGACTCAGTGCTGTAAGCAGTCAATTCGACCCAATGTGCTAAATATGCCAACCACCCGTTTCAGAAGCTTATTTTCACAATAGCACGCATGACGAAATTGTTGTGCTTGATTATTTTCATATATTTGGTTGACAATGTATTGTTATAACTTTAAAATCTAAGACGTGAGACTCGCGAGAAGTTACTTGATTAATTAATATGAAGTTATAACTCTCGACAGCACTTTAATAAATGATTCCCGCCCATCCCAGCAGCAACACCAATATGCATGAGTACGATTAGAGAGAAGTAGCGATTGGCTGGTCTTCACGAAGTTCATTTCGTGTTTTGTACAAAAAGTTCTAATGATAGTTTTTCACCAGATGATAAGCGATATGAATGTTTCATACAAATCACGAGTCATTTGTTCTATGAACAAAATCCATGTTTACGAAGCGAGTGAAAGTAAATTTACGAAAATAGATTTTCACTGTAGTCTACGACAAAAAAAAATCCAAAAGCAAAAGACTCCATGGAAATACGTCTAAAGTCACGGAGGTATATCGATAATTACGGTGCTTAAAGGATGATTTATGCATAAATCTTGCATTATTCGAGAGAAGGGCCTATCCTTGTTGTTCGACTCTCTTCTGTGACTGAACGTGACTGAAAAAGTATTTTTCACAGAACTGCACAGAACAGAACTTGTTCAAACTGCAAGACCAGATGTTTTCGCGTTCAATAATTCAAAATGACCTAAGTTACATTAAGAGACTCCCAACTCTTCTGTTGTTTTTCGTTAATAACGGCGTGGTTAAAAAACATTCTAGAAGAGTTTTGTAGCCAGTAGTACAAATCGGAAGATGATACTGCTGGCTAGCAAATAACGCACAAAATATAATGGATATTGTTAAAACGCGGTCGTTATTAAAGAAGCAGAAAGTAAACAAGGAAATCCTTTCATTGTTACTTAGGATCTTCAAAAACTTAAGCGTGATTTAGTATTGAACTTGAGAGACTACTCAGCGAAATAACCTTTCGATGTTCATAACAATGCATTATAAATAATTGCCACAAAAATCAGTTTGAGTGTCAGTAATTTGACATATAAAAATAAACAATTGGAGCAGCCTGGAATCAAACTTTGAATGTTGAGGTTATGAGTTGAGTGTTTTGACCACTCATCTATTAACGTTATAACACTGTTCAAATGTTCACTAGTGTAGTGCACATGTATTGATCAATTTTAAATTCCTTGGATGATTAAGATACTGAGGTAAGCATCTTCTAAATGGTGATGTGATGGCAGCCAAAGCCAGTCCCGTCTCGTTTTTCTTTAACGCCTGAGAAAATCGATGAAGGAAACATGATAGTAACATTAATGTAAAACTTGTACAGGTATGGAACACTCTCAAATAAAAATAGACCCAGATTAAGGGCGAAACAATCTCTATTGATATCTCTTCATTGACCGACGCTATTTTTAGAAGAAAAGATGAACCACATTTATGATGCCATGAAACTGTAAAACACCTTCAAATAATCCCAACAACTGACAAGATCCCATTATTATTACTTTTAATTTGAGTGACTCCAGCTTGAGCCAAACGGAGCGAGCATGTAACGGAAGAGCAAATCGTTGAAGAGAAAAACTCTAGGTTTTTTTTTCATTAGGGCGAATCTACAATTGAGAGATTCTCTCCGGGCTCGCTCTCTTTCATTCATAAACCAATCACCTTTACGTTTTTCATTCTACTATTTGTAGAGTATGCTAACCAGCACTGTTGTGTTTCGAGCTCTACTTAAGAATCCCCCGAAAGCTTTATAATGGCGCTGTAATGAATGAAAGAGAGCGAGCCCGGAGAGAATCTCTCAATTGTAGATTCACCCTAATGAAAAAAACCCCTAGAACTAAACTTTTCAAATCGACCAATGTTACATGAGAGCCTCTCTTTGTTTACTTTCTCTTTCATTAATAACTCACTCGTTTTTACATTTCCTTTATGACATTCTATGCTCAAAATGCTGGTCAGTATCATTACCTTTCAATCTTTAGAAAGATGGATTTATAACTAATAACGCCGGAATTAATAGAGAAGAATAAAAGAGGAGAGCCCAAGCAACACACTTCCGTTTAAATTGGTTGCAGCAACCTGATTGTGACTTAAATCAGGTACATATCAGTTACTTTAACCGAATTGTAACAAGTGTGCTGGTTACTAAGGTCCGTAAGAAAAGTTATGCGAGAAATTGATGTATACAGTTACGCCCTTATGATACGAAGTGCGAGATTTGAATATCATCTTGCCGGGATTACCTTTTTCACTTTTTATTACGAACGTAATATCTCAGAATGTTAGGTATCGCTGGAAAATGTCGAGTTGAGTTAGAAAAATACCGGCAAATCTTCATCTTGTCGCCATATTTTAAGAGAGGGTAGCCGATAAAAATAAATTGATGAAGACTGATTCGTCTTTCTTTTGACTCTAACTCGATAATTTTAGTGTTTGTGATCAGAAGAATATAATACTTCGTTTGGTTACAGTGAAACTAACTAACTATATCCTGGAGTTCGGATTGTGTCATAAACGAGTACATTTTGACTTCTGCAATATTGACTATACTAGGAAACTAATTTTTCAACCACTAACAGAGTGTTATTTTATCAAAATACGTCACTTATTGTATTCTTACGACAACTTTTACCTCTAGACAACCTCTTTACTTGAAATTACGTTTCAACTGTTGATACATCCCATACGACATATTTACGCCATATTTCTTCAAATAAATCACCCACGATCCACAATGCAGCTGATTGCGTAGAATTACAATAGAATAAAGGGTGTCCACGATGAAATTGCCACACTATGAAATTGCTCTAACTTTTTAACCGTTGGGTAGAATTTAATGAAAATTTGGGTGGATTTATTTCATAGTGCATTATTTACATCCTGCAAGTTTTAAAGTCCTGTTATCAAAACTCGCGGAAATGGAGTCGAAAGAACAGCTCGTGCGTGATAAAATCTTGCGCATTCATCACGAGAACAAGGATCTCTCGCATCGTTCCATCGCTAAAACGTTGGGATTCGCGAATTCCACGGTGTCGCGAGTGATTAGCGGTTCGAGGAACGGTTGACCACCGATCGGAAGCCCAGAAGTGAAGGAAAAAGTATTCCGTACAACACCAAAAATCACAACCGCGTAGTTGGGGCCTTCAACCGAAATCCGAACGCCTCCGTTCGGGATGTGGCTAAGAAGCTGCACCTAAGCCGAAGTTTTGTCCAGAAGGCCAAAACTAAGGCTGGGCTTCGAACGTTCAAGGTACAAAAGGCCCCTAATCGCGACGAGAAGCAGAACAAGTCCGCCAAAACCCGTGCCAGGAAGTTGTACCTCAACATGCTGACGAAAGTTGAATGTTGCATCATGGACGACGAAACATATGTGAAGGCCGACTTCAAACAGATCCCCGGCAACCTGTTTTTCACGGCCAAGGATAAGTTCAGCGTTCCGGAGCATGTCCGCACTCAGAAGATGTCCAAATTTGCGAAGAAATTCCTGGTTTGGCAAGCCATCTGCACGTGCGGGAAGCGGAGTGCACCTTTCGTGACCCAGGACACGATGAACGGACAGGTGTACATAAAAGAGTGCCTCCAGAAGCGATTGCTTCCTCTCCTGAAGGCCCACAACGTCCCAACAATCTTCTGACCGGATTTGGCCTCATGCCACTACTCCAAGGACGTGCTGAAGTGGTATGCGGACAATAAGGTCAATTTCGTGCCGAAAATGTTCAACCCTCCCAACACTCCGGAGCTCCGCCCCATCGAGAAGTACTGGGCGATTATGAAGCAGCACCTTCTTAAACGACCTAAGGTAGTGAAGACAGTCGAGGAACTGAAGAAAGTATGGGTTTACATGCAAAAAACGGTTGATTCACAGGTTGTGCAGAATCTTATGGCCGGGGTTAAGGCCAAGGTGCGGGCATTTGCGTATGGACTGTAAATAAAATACGAGTAAAATGGTAAAATGAAGTTTAATAGTTATTTCTCAATCCCTGAAAATTTGATGCCAATCGGATGAAAACTCGAATTTTGCGAATCAATTTTGTGTGTGGCAATTTCATCGTGGACACCCTTTAACTGTTTGAGATGCAGTTTAAAAGGAACGATAATCGAATAAACAGTGGCTGCCAATAATAGTAATACTTTATTGAGAAGTTTTCCGCTAAAAAACACTTTTAAACAGTTTATTCTGCCGATATCAATAGATAGATGAGTTAAATGAAAACAAACAAAAACGTCAAATGTATACACGATACTGAAAAAACCCTCCCAAAAGGGTGGCCTCTGTTAAATGATTTCGAATATAAATTCAATACTGATGGAAGAAGCTTATTACCGGTTCAGTTGAAAGGTCGAAATCCTTCATAAGAAATATGAAAAAAAATGAGTTGAAGCAAATCGAAAAGTAAAAAAATCCTAGCTCAAACGAGCTGCAAACTAGTATTGGCATTAGCCGTTCTATGCAGTGAGATTTGTTCTTCTCACTGCTTTTCACTTTCTAGTAATTTTGACATTTGCCTTTCATTGACGGTTTCGCGAAACCGGTCAAATTACGAAGCATGTGCGCTGTATCTACGTGGGAAAGGTGCACAGACGCTCTTCACCATCATCGATCATTCCGTTTCGCGGTGGATTTTTCAAGTTCAACCAGAAATGGTCTAGACCGAAGGTGAATAAACTTATCGCGGTGGATATGCAGTCAGCAAAAACTTGGCGTTATTCCTTTTCTGTTTTGATTTCCTTCTGTTTACTTCTAGGGGAAAGTGAGAGTCAGTGGCACACTTTTTCGACGGTTGTAAAAATGTTAGCGCGCAAATGTGCTAATCGATTGTATAATGCGTAGCTAAAGCTGTTGGGCAGCTATTGCTGTAAGGTTAAGATTGCCGAACTTTTTGTCACGGTACACTTAAATGGTTGTCAGCTCTTTTTTTGGCTCTTCTTATTTCATGCTTTCATGCTTAGGTGTCTTGGCTTCGAGGAGAGCAAGCCAACCTACATGTCAATTGGAATTGAACAGGACAGGAGTCATTTGTGATGGCAAGTAAGATCCACAAGATAAATGACAACCATATTTATAGCCACAAACTAAAAAAGGAATGTGATCTCGATGTCATAGCTTAAGATGTCAAGACCACTAGGGGCATAAACTTTTGGCAATGTCAAATGTTGACTCGAAGTTGGAGGTTGGTCATTGATATATTTCTAAAGGAAATGTATCTTTTATTCTGCTGAGGTCAGTGTGTTCACAGATAATCATTATATTGACAATTCTTGTGTTGTGTGTTTCCCGTCGTATTTAAACAAAGCAATGCCTTTGACTTTATGCTTGTATGGATTTAAAAAAAAAAACAATAGAACATGCTCATCACAAATAAAACTTAAATTTATTTATTTGTTCATACGCACGCTAGTAGAAGTAATACTTTGTGGGGATGGATTGGGAAATTAATGTGGGATTGGTAATTTGTATCGCAAATTATTAAAATGTTGTCATCATAACTCCAGTATACGATATTCAATTCCGGTACAATACATTTGAACTATTTTGTAGGGAAAAAATATGAATTCTTGTAATTAAAACATTAACTTGTTGATGACGTTATTATCCACTATCTACATGGCAAATGAGAATAGGAATCTTTGTTTCAGTGTACCAAAACAATTGAAATGTTGGCTCCCAGTAACATGTGTTACTTGGAGTAAAACCCGTCAGTAATCAACTGATGAGCTGTGCTGTTCTTAGCACGCAGAAAAAGTACCGAACATCATGTATGCGATTATATGTGTGCTCAAGGCAATTAGTCATATGATAAGTAATGAATGCAAGTGGGGTTTATTGCACTTGAAAATGAATTCTTATACCTTAAATAAGAGTAGTCATCCAGACCTCTCACCTTCCATTTATAAGTCTAAAAACGATTGCATGGAGTATAATGAGCCAAAAAAGCACAGCACCACACTGCAGTGCACTGTTATATAGTTCGTTTGTACATTAGGGGGACTCAAATTAATCTATAGTACAAACTCCTGGATAAACCTGGATTTTTAATCCATGAAGATCTCTTAAAAATGTTATAGCTTTAAACGTGTTCAATTATGATTTGGATTTTCTGAAGAAGTCCTATAAAGAACACAAGCTTTTGATAAGAATTGTTCCAATACACTAGATCCAGACATGGGAATGAGAAAACTACTTCGTCGAGTATCGCAGATCGATTTTATTTTAAATAACGTATAAGGAAAGCGGAATGAAATTTGGACGATGCTTTTAAACCTACGCAGGGTACTCTTCTTAATGGCATATATAAGGCACACATATATTCAAAACTCAGTGTTGATTTTGGACCGCTAGAAGATATCACGTGAACATAATGACGGAAACTGGCTGGCAAAACAGAAAAACCACTGTCAACCGGCATTATGTACGTATTTTTCGTCCATTAAGTAAGGTTACCCATAATAGATACGTTTGCGTTCCGTTGACGTAAATTTGACAGAAAACCTATGGGAAAACTGTCAAATTCACGCAAACGCATCCGCAACGTATCAGCCATTAGAATTGGAAAAGGAAATTCATTTTGTCCAAGGTGACTCTAATATCTCAGGTGGTCTTAATACTGTATATGAGAATTTCAGCCATGTTTAAACGCATACTAATACGATCCATATTAAGTAAAATACTGGTCTGGCACACTGAAGTTGTCTCCTTTACATCTATGCAACAGTGTCTGTGATGTCAAACTCGCAGTTTCATTTTAAACCAAACGAGCAAAGGAGATGATTAGTTTCACACTGTCAGGACTGTTGTCTATGCCATGGGATATGAAGCGTCAGGCTGCAAGGTTTGTTTAAATGTCATTATGTGCGTAATACAATATTGAGTATTCCGTACTCTTTACCTCCACTGCTAAATCTCATTTGATACCTTGCTACTCCATCCGTCTTCCCTACCAACTGAAGAAAATAGACCACCTGAGATATTAGAGTAACCTTGATTTTGTCATTCAGTCACTTCATTAATCAGCTACATTTCGCCAGAAGAACAGGTATTTCTCTAAACCTTAGATTTTGTGATACGAATACTAACCCAAGAAGCTCAAAAAATATAAAACAGTTCAGGAATTTTTTTCAACGCATCAAAATAAAAAATCAGTACACTCAGTAGCAAAAAAAAGCCGAGCAAAATTCTGCTTCCAAAAAAAGTCATGTTCAACATTCTGTAACTTTGTCAGTAATCAATATTTTTGGCTGAATATGTGACAACACTATAACCAGTATAATGACTTAATGTGACTAAAATTTCATGTTGATAAGAATTATAAATTTGAAGTTTTCATAACAAATGTGAAAAAAGTCGTTTTTGGTCATACCAATTTAAAAAATCCGTATTTTTGTGAAAAATTTATGTAGCATATTTAAAACTTCACCATAGTCTAAAAAAATATAGAAAATGTGGTCAAAGTTTGAAATATTCCCATCAAATGGTTTGGACGCACCAACATGAGTATTTCCCTTTTTTCACCCGATATTGACCATGCTGAAATAACGGTGCAAAAAAAGCCGAAGCGATAGCATACTGATATGCTGTATAATACTGAAAACGCAGTTTTGACAATTGAATTCATATTGTAAGCCATATTTTTTTATGTAGAAGGTAATGTTTCGCTCATCACCATGAGGAACCAAGAGTGGACAGTTATGTTTGCTAGAATGAAAGATATGAAGAGAAAGTGTTGAAAGTTCCATCAGTGTACGGTAGGTTGGAAATAGAATAGAAGTATTGAAAATTGAGCGAAAGGGCATGGCTAAAGTAGTACTCGAACCAAGGACGTTATAATTGCCAAACATCCCACTGCGGGGTAGGTTGAGGCACAGATACATCTGCCACCTCAACTGGCAATAATAACTCGTTGGATTTCGCTCATGTACCACTGATCGCTTGTGATAGTTTCTAGCGGTAGTTTGTACACACTCTGTTTTGATGCGTACATGGGAGAGGAACCCTCCTTTTTTAATGCACTTCTTCCTGTAATCCTCACCGTTGATTGTGCCCGTTGTGAAATACGAAGAACTCTTCATGCCACAAGAGCAAATCGCCTGCCATACCAACACCTTCTTTCCAAACTTTTCGGTTCTAATGTACCGTACGTCATCGGGTACATCCTTGCTCTGCACAGCATTATAAAATTGGGGGCCTGGAAGTGTACTGGTGTCCAATTTAACGTACGTTTCGTCGTCCATCAAAATGCATCGGTTTGGCTCTTTCAGGAGAAGGTTGTACAAGCTCCGTGACCTTGTTTTCGATTATGCTTTCTGGGCATTCGTCCTTTTAGGTGCTCTTTGCTTCTTATAAGTTCTGATGTTGTTACGCTTCTTGATATTTTGCACAGTTCCGATACTAATGCTCAGTTTTTTTGGCAATTTCGCGAACAGAATACGATTTCTTTGACTTCAAAAGATGCACCGCTGCCAGCTATTTTTTTTTCGGTCCATTGGCCCTTTCTGCGTCCGGATTTTGGTAGGTCTACAAGAGAACAAGTTTCACCATACTTCTTCACGATTTTGAAAACAGCAGACTTCGAACACTTCGCTATTTTCGCCAATTCTCGAAACGATAGCTTTTCGGAACACCATTTGTGCAGAATTAATCTGCGTGTTGACAGGTTGATGCGACCCATTTTTTGTAATTTGTATCTATTTTGACAGTTATCAGGTGTGTTGCCAAAAAGAGCATTTTAGTGACACACTAAATAAAATTCGTGTTTTTTTTTAGAGTTAAAAAGTTTAAATGAAGTTTTAGTTTTTTGAATGTTGGGTGGGTTCGTAAGGAGTGGGGGGGGAAAAAATGTTTAAAATAGAAGAGAAAATTGGGGGGGTTGGGTGGGGGGGGCCAGTGTGGTCTTCAGAAACGGCCAACCGTGATGTGGTAACGTAAAACTCCTCCCCCGGAACTTGCTTTTTGTGCGCCTTGATGTAAGTATCGTTGTCCATTACGACGCACCTTGGTAAATTTTGTTGGATAGCAAATTATCCATAACATATTGAGTTTTTTACAGCTTATAATGCTCCAAATCATATGCGCATTTAATTTTATGATGAATATTGGCACGATAAGAGCCGAAAATTAATGCGCATCGGAAATTATGCGCG
This sequence comes from Aedes koreicus, assembly GCA_024533555.2. NCBI lineage: Eukaryota > Metazoa > Arthropoda > Insecta > Diptera > Culicidae > Aedes > Aedes koreicus. The sequence goes on from JAHHFK020005843.1 coordinate 120,641, forward strand.
TTTAAAACAACAAAAACAAAATTTAAACAAATATATTCGATGAATTATTCATGAATTTCCTGAAAATGTAGGAAATTCAATAAGTTTATCTAAAAGAATACCGAAATTGCCCTCCGATCTACAGTTCATTTGCATTACATTTAAAATTTGGTGCATTTAGTTTTGCCAAAAAGCCAATTTATATTCGCAATGACCACTATAAAACTATTTGGTCATGATGTAGAAGGCGATGTAGAAGGCGATGCCTCATGGCGATGAGCGAAACATCTCCTTCTACATCATAATCGTTACTCCACGTTCGGAGAATACAAATATAAAAATTAGAGTTTTTGGTTTGTTTTTTTTGGCGTGTAAGATCTTTTTTAATTCCCTAAATGCCAATTTACCGTTTAATGCATTTAGTGGAGGCAAAATAGTTTTAAAATGCTTTTTCAACTGACCATAATAAGATAATATGAATGATTCCTAAAGCGACATTAAAAAAAGTATTTTACGAGTTCATAAAGTCGAAATAAAATCTTTGATATGAGTAAAAGGAATTTGTGAAAACAAGGTTTAAAGATCGATGTGAAGAAGTTGTGCAGGGTTTTCATAAACCTGACTAACATATGAAACTTATTGGCACCTCTTGGTGCCACTATAAAACCAAATTGATTTCTAGTGGCTTTCATAGAACTTTAATCAAACTTAATAAAGCTGGATAGTTTTAGCAATGTTACTTGGGCGGCACGATTTACCGGTTTTCTTAATTTTTTTTTTCGATAAACCAGATGGAAACCTTCGCTTTCTTTGCTCTTGTTCGAAGGGTTGGGTTGGGGTTCCTATCTCTCCCACGCAGGGTAGCGACGCGAAATAACATCACCGCACGAGATGTGGGAGAGTGGAGAAGGGGGAGTTGGGGGGGTGAGGAGGGGGGGGGACCAACCCGAGGTGGAAAAACTTTTTAATAAAAAAAAAAAATAAAAAAAACTTTTGTTTAGTAAAACTATTTTTCTATGTGACATATGTATCATAAGTTATGTGAGTTTTCTTGTGATGGGAAATAAACTTCTGTTATATGTAGTTTTTCTGTTCTGGGTTTGTGTGTAAAGTGTTATATACCGCACACGCTTTGTTTTATTTATTGTGTTGCTTTGATTCTTTCTTTTTATTAGTTATATAATGTTGGGATGAAAAGATCTTTAACTATCTTCAATTTTTGTGATTATTGTATTATGTGTGGGTTTTGTGTGTGTTGGTTCTATGTTTGGTGGTCTCTCTACGGGTAATGATCTGCTTTTGAACGTTCATAGCACTGTAGTTTGAGTTAAATTTCAGAATTTTTTACAACTACCGGCCGATAAATATTTGAAGCATTGTTCAAAAATGTTTAATATCTACTTAAAAACTTTTGAACCTTTTCTAAAGGAAGATCCTGTATTATAAGTGTGAAAATTGATGAGTTTTATGCAATGTTCCGCAAGTATTTCTAACAAAGACTATACAATCGAGCTTCATTTGGATTTGGGCTGTAGTTTAAAATTTCAATATGAATCTGATTTTTTTTGAATGAAAGTACACTGTTTTATGATCGTTCATTAAATGTTTAAACTTAATGGCCACATATAATTGCTATAGTAACGGTTATAATTACATAAGATAAATAACTATCATATTAAATCCAATGAAAGATTTAGTATTGAATATTTAAATTAACTTCATCGAGAAAATGATTTATCATGAATTTTATAACAATCCTATTAAGCTCTTTCCGAAAAAACATTGATTATTATGATGAGTTATAATAATAATAATAGTGAGACAGCTTTCTAGTAATTCTATGGCATCATGTCGTAAAACCACATCTGGCTGTCCCTTGCAGTTTTTAGTTTTGATTGGAACTGACACTGAGGTGATCAGATGACAAAACTTAAACCCAGTAGCTCCCAGGTACGGTTGTTGCAAGGTTGTGCAGATAATTTTTCCTGAACTTAGTTCAAGGTATAACGCTATCTTGGTGACGTTATTTACGTCGAGAGCTTTTTAAGCACCACTGTTTTTTGTTTCAACTCCGAGGTCTGAACAAGGCAAAATTTGGATGCAGTGCTGATAAATTTGGATGCAGTGCAGGCATTGCTATTTGGGTAGCTGTATACAATCAAATTAAAAATGAAAATAAATAAAGTAATGTGCAATAGCAACCACAAGTGTTTTATTGTACTCTACATACCGTACCAGGATGGAAAACTGAAATTGCTTCATTTTAATTTCGCATAAATAGTATCATCGTGTTCTTCCGTGGTCTCTTTTGCAAAGCACAAACGGTAGAACGTTTTTAATATCCAATTTTGCGTATTTCCATTTCTGAATGTCAACTGTTACAAGACTGTTCCAAACTGATTCATAAACCCAAGATTTCTGAGAATTTGATGAAATGTGCTTTCGAGTAAATGTCCTTGAGACTAAAAGTTCTATGAGGTCTAGTCAGTAGTCATTAGTAGTCAGCAAAGCTCAGTTCTATGAAGAACTGTTCTAAAAACATAAATTCCAATAACTAGATGGTGCTTCTGGACAACCACCAAACCGACTTGTACGCAACAATCACCAAATTAATGGTATTATATTCCAGAAGAAATCTTATGAATTGTTTAGAAATCGATTTTGTGGTTCCATGAGATATGGTAAAACTTTGCTAAAATCTTGCCAAACTCGTCCTGTACCAATGGAACTTCAACGATTGTTCGTGATATTGAAGATATTCATTTTTAGGTTTCAGCTCAATTCATATTGAAAGAACAAAGGTGTGGAATGTCAAAGTTGGCTATTTTTTTTTTAAATAAAAATTAGCTTGCACGGCTTGTATATTGTACTCAATTGCATGTTGATGATACGATTGTTTGCCTCGTCCTTGCATTATGTTTCATTACTTTAAATTAGTGACATTTAAGTACTGATATATTAACTTATTCAAAATTTGATTTATTTACGAAAACCTCACGAAAATATATATCATCTATTTTAATTTATCCCATCAAATGTTTACCACAGATTCTAATTTGCCACAATTCTCTCACACCGATTTTATTTTATATAACTATAACTATAACTATTTCTATCCATACCTGAAACACAAGACAAAAAATATGGAACGTCGTCGGTATCTGGAACAAGCACAGCAAGAACGTCCAGTAGAACTGCCACAACCCATAGTGTCCAATGTACTCCGTGATGATGTCGCTGTCTTCATCCACACTGTTACCACCCTTTTCACTTGCACTCTTTTCGTGGGCACCGTCATACAGATTCTTACCCTTCCCACCAAAGCTGTTCAATTCACCACCAGATTTCTGATAAATATTCACAATCCTGTAGTCCGGAGGACTTTGATCAGCATCACCAGTACTATCGTATCCGGCGTTGGCCGTCCCTCCACCTTTTGAACCATCTTCGGCAGCGGCAGCAATGGCAGAGCTTACCGTAGAAACTCCCACGGGAGCCATTCGTCGCTGATTATTCATTTGCTGAACAAAGTAGTGTCGTTTCATGAAGTACCTTGCAGGTCACTTATCGCTAATAACTTAGAACCGATAGAATCACTTATCGATCGAAGGTAGCCCAAGCACAATCATAGACAATCTTCCGATTTTTTATTGGCACCTCACTGATAGAACAGGCCGCGATCATTCCCACACAAAAACGTCTAACTGTGTCATAAAAGCTTTCCAAGAACACGGTAAGTGATAAAAACTAATCACTCTATAGTTTGCGCTTATCTCTCTGACCTTGTTGCATAGAAATGGATCTTGAGGTAACGATTAGTGGCACTTTCAAGAAGAAAGAAGACGAGAATCGCGCGCACGTAGATTGAATCAACGGTAACAAAGCCTCTGAATTCGCAAAGTTGAATGTTCCAAAATTCCGAGCGCGTGTAGAGCAAGGATCGAATAGAACGCTAGCCGGACAGCGTCTCAAGAGAGCTTTATTGTGTGTAACTGGAAGGGAGCGTTAGTAGACACTGAATTATGTCCGTCTGATAGCGAGCGTTAATATACCACGAAATAATAGAGAACACAGAGTGCGAGTCTAGAGCCAAGTGTATCCCGATGCAGCACGACGACGACAATGACAACGACGACGACGACGCCGAGCTGGCTGATGGTCTGCGCAAAGCTGGCTGAGTTACTCCAATCAACCAACGCCGACGACGAGTGGCAAATCGTATGCAACAAGGCATCTCAGCACGCGGGGAGCGGACACCTACAATAACAAATAAATAGCCAACAGAAGCGAGCCGGCTCGGTGGTGTGCTGCTCTAGCCGGCTATTGCCGGCGTTGATAGGGTGGTTCTCAGCCGCAAGTGTTGGCTTTGGTCAAATCAGCTGTTGATGAACACACAAAGACGCCAACATTAATCAGCTTTGAATAGGAATGGACTCTAATCCGCCAAGAACCATGTGCTTTCAGATTTAGATTAGAATCGTATGAGGTACGTATCAGTTATGGATTTTATAGCTACACAGTTTCCAGAACTATTTTCGTCAAAACAACTCATCGGCATGAGAGATGAGAGAATGTTATGCGCCGGCAAAATTTAGTTAGCTGATTCGTTCTCTTAATTGTTTTCAATTCATTTGAGCATTATCGGAGTTATCAATGGAATTTAGTTTTCCGAATGCCTTATCATTGCAGAGAGAAGTAGTTCGTGCGTTAAAAATAGAATACAAAACAGAACTAAACCATAGATCACCTGAGCGACTGAAGTTGATTTCAAAGCCATCTGTGTTCTTGTAAAGCTAAATGAATATTGACACAAGTATCACTTGACGTAGTCTTTCTCGAATTGCTCATTCTGTCTTTTTAATATTAGCTAAGTTCTTATCACATTAATCACGTTTGTATATGGATGCGCTGTACTAATTGAACATAATCTCAGCTTATAAATGTTCGGACAACTTGCTCGGTACATGGAAAGTTTGGCATAAGCAAAAGGAAGAGTACGTATAATTGTTGACCGTCTACCAACTTCTTTCGTTTGTATCAAACGTAAACCTGATAAGAACTTTATCACTTAAGGTAGAGGTATTGTCTTGCAACTTCAAATATTTGCTATGCAAATTACAGCTAATCATAAATTACAAAGATTTCGATTAGGAAACATATCAACATTGTCGTGCACGTAGTGCTATAATCACATTGAATTAACCTGAAGTGTGTGGGACAATGGTCGCAAATTGCAAACACGAATGCATCAAGCTTCTGATAGAAGATCAAATTATTTTCACATGTTCACGCTGCCTTTTTGTAGTTCATATGTACCAAGTAGCAGATTTATTTTATCTTATGAAAAGGTGGCGTGTTGATTGAAGTTATCGCCATGCTCGAAACACTTTTTCCTTCCCTGCAATATCATCTGGTTTTCAATCTTTCTATTTGTTTATGTGTGAAACAATTTTTTCTTTGTTTTTGATCCCTAAACAAAGCGGTAGTCTTCTGATTATTTCTAGCTCCTCTTCTTGATAATTGGGTTGTAACTAGGGTTGTTAATCGTTAACGTCTAACGTTTGCCATCCGAATTTCCACATAAAATGTTTACGATGACGCGCACAGACGCTAACGTTTTTGACATAAAAAATCTACTCACTGGCACCTCTTCAGCAAACTGCGTTACATAGGTTTTGTTGCTTTTTGATTCAGATAGTACAACTTTGACATCTTATATTCTGCAGATGAAACATTTCTCCTTATTTTCGGTACAGTCAAAGTAAATCGAGTAAGGTTAAGAAAGATTACATGTCTAATTATGCCTCCTGAAGCCAATCTGATTGAATAGAAGCTCTGGGGCCCCTAATTTGGGATAGTTTTTTTTCAGTTATCAATATATATATTTTTTTATGCAGACGTGGGAAGCTAATGGGGGGGGGGAGGTACAAATGGGGTAGACCTCCGAGGAAGAGTCAAAAATGAGAAATGGAGAAGGGGAGGATGAAGAAAAGATATAAAAAAAGAAAAAAAAAAATTGTGTGTGGGGTTAAGAGTAGTTGGGGGGTATGGGGGGAGCACAGTTAAAACTGGCAAATTAAAATTAAGCTATTTCTAATGCACATAATGGAACGCGACTAAAAGCGTATAATTATGCGCTCGTTGAAATTTACGTGCGCCATTTTTATTTGATTTTTTGGTTCAGTAGTAAGTTTACTGGTGACACTGAGTTTTTCATCATGGTGTAATTTTAAGCTTATATCAGTGGGATCGTCGGAAAAAAAATGCGAAAAGACGCAAATGAACCAAATTTCTTCTCGCATTCCATGAACGGGCATTGAAATAATTTCTCATGACGGTGAATCTGAATGTGTACAACATAACTCTTGGTATTTTTTTTTTTTGTTTTTTTTGCACTGTTCCACAAATAAGACACTTAATTAAACTCATTTTATACCGATTTGAAATGATTTTATTCGCCGATCGTAATCGCACAACTGAAACAAAATATGGCTGACGTCTAACTAAAAAAGCGTCGCTGCGGTGTTGCTAGATCATTCTAATTTTACACGAGGTCGTGTAAAATTTTGGTTGATTAAGCTGAAAATTAAATGCAAAACGTGAAGCTTTCATAAAAACAGTGTAAATTTCTAACGAAGCAATTAAGCTAACAATATCTTTAGGTTTTCTTCAATTTACACGATACTATGCAAAAATCTACACTTGAAATACGGTTACATGATACATTATTATGCGAAAGTTTGAAATACGCTCCAGATAATATTCATATTTTTTTGCTGTGTAGTCGAATTATTGATTATTTCTTTGGTGGAAATTAAGGAGAATAGGGGGGGGGGGGGAAGGTGGTGTGGACGAAAAAGGCGGAGAAATTTACGTCACAGCTCACCCCCTTCCTGGGGGACGTGAAATAGCCAGTTCCCTGCCAGTAATAGCCGTTGAGCTTCAGGTACGTTTCATCTTCGATGATCACAAATGATTGTTGTGACACGTTGCGCTTTGCAAGGAAGACATTCTTGAGGAGAACCTACAGCCGCTGCTTTTGGATGGCCACTTGAGCTACCGGCCTCGACTTCCGCTTCCTCATGACGATGCCCACGTTGGCCAAATACTTTTTGAACTTTTTTTTTTTGAGTATTTCATCACCTTACCTTCCGTCTTCCGCTTCAATGCTTTCTGAACCTTCCGGTCACGCAAAACCGTCGGACGGCCGGAACTCAAATTGCGCTTGGTACCTTTCTCCAAGAGCGCCAGTACCTTGTATATACAAGATGCTGTATCTCTGTATGCTCGACTGTATCCGACTGTATGTGGCACGATGATGGACTACTTCCCTCCGGGCTGGAGCCAGCGGTAATTCCAAACCATCGGACGTAGTTGCTTCACTGCTTTTGCCATGGCTGCCATAAACGGACTGATAGAGCTGTCATTTTTTCCGAGTATATCGTACTTATATTTATTGACAATTCATCTATAGACTCATCACCAGATGGCAGTATAATCGCTTAAAAAATCGATGAACTTTGTATTTTTTTTTTAAAGAACGCTACACTACTAAACCTAGATCCACTTAGAATTTGGCCGCACAAAACGAGACATTTCTTCGCGAAAATCTGTTTTGCACAGTATAGCTGTCACTCTGATCAGCCATCTTTTTCAACTACTTCTGCAAATCAGATTGTTTTGCCACATTTCTTCAGTTTTTTTTAAAATAATTGTTCAATCTTTATCAATGCAATAATAATAACTAAGTTTAATCTTTGAAAGACTGCATATGAAGTATTAGTTTTAGATGAAGAAACTATCCACCT